>JACBWW010000225.1:0-65921 GCA_020086605.1 Lanius collurio | reverse complement strand
AAAGCCATTTGGGTTAAATTGTGGAACTGAAAGATGCAGCACCTGCTTTTATGCTTCATATGTTACTAAAAATACTTCTTCCTTTCTAAAATGCAACACAAATGACAACACAAAGAGAACTCTACAATGACATTGGTGACATTATTAAGAGGGGTTTCATCAGTGTCCCTGTGCACAGAAAGATGAAATCAGAGAGAGCAGAAACAGCAGACATCATTATGCCATTGCTCAAACCCTCGGTGCATCCATACCTGAGGTAATTCATTGCCCTCCTGATCTCTCGCTGTAAAAAAGGGGAGAGTGGTAAGTTTTAGATAAGAGACATGAGAATGTTCCAAAGTATGGAAGAGCTTCCATATGAGGAGAAACTAAATAGCTTCTATTTATCCTGGAAAAGAGACTCCTGAGGGAGACAAACATGGCAAAAAGGTGTGGAGGAGGCAAATCAACCTGTGAAGTGCTTTCGACAGACAGATGTGAGAGAGGCCTTAAGAAACAAACAAAAGTGCTGAATTTAACAGAAATGTAACTTTTCAGGGGAGGTGTGGATGTCAGATGAGGTTCACACAGGAGGTTATGCTGACCCCTTTGGGAACAGCACCCCGGGGCTGCCAGGGACCATGTGGTGCAAAGGCCACCCAGCCTGGCTGCAGGTGGTGATCTCACCTGTTCTGGGGCAGAGCCTGCAGCCAGCCACGTCCTTGTCCCCAGCCCATGTCACTTCAGGCAGTGAGGTGGATGCCCACCTCACCAGGCAGCCTTCAGGAGGTGCTGCTGGTACCTCTTAGGGCTCTTTTTTTGTGGGTGCAGCTCACAAGATACAAATACCACAAATATTGTTAAACATTTTCCTCTTTGCTCTTCAAAATCGAGAGAAAAGCCCTGACTCAAGAAAAATTTTTTACCAGTGAGAAGGGAGCATTGCCAGAGACTATGAACCCCTGTGGAGATTTTACTTTTGCTATTGATTTTATGCGTGAGATGCTTAGGTAATCTGATAGTATCTGACAGTATAAAGAGCCAGAGAGAGAACAGAAAGGCTAATACAGTAACAATGTCACCAGAATAACTTGGAAATTTTTTGGAAATGGTATGTTCAAATCTGACTGAAATACCTCATTGTTTATCAAGCAGAGAAGTGTTTTGCCAAAAAAATGTCATCCTTCCCTTGAGAAGTTTTAATTTTTTAATTTTTTTTTTTTTTTTTGCAAGGAGGACATGGAAGGGAAAATGGGGTGTTTTAGAGAGCTGCAAATGCCTTAGAAAGGAAAAAATGTGAATGGAAGAAGTGTAGGTGGCGAGCTGAGGCATTCACAGTGAGGGAGCACACCTTCCCTCCTTTGCTGTGTAACTTATGTCACACTGGTACTGGGGCACTTACTCGAGTGTCAAAAACCTCATTGAAAACACTGCTCTTAAATAAAGGGGTCTCTGGATAGCAGCACTGCTCCTCTGGGACCATGCAGCAGAAGGCATGGGGATGGGGGACACTGTCCTCAGCTCCTCTGGGGCCCCAGAAGACATGCAGCCAGACCTGCCCTTTCAACAAAATGCTGCTCTGCCTGGCAAGGCTGCTCTCTAAAGACACCCACCCACCCTAAAAAAAATCTAGGAGCCAAATGTTCTCTAGAAGAATCGTTTTTTCAAGGGTAAATTGCTTTTAAAAATAAATAGAAATTTACCTGAGAGGCTGGCTGTAGTTTGGGTGCTCCCTGGGTTCAGTTGTTCTCCTAGGGGGGAACAGCTTGGATCTTTTTGGGCTGAGGAGGGACTTCTGAGGCAAGTGCCCTCATGTTGAGGGTCTTTAACGTGACACATAAGCCAATGCGTGTTGGAAGTGCAGCTGAGCTCTGGAGAACAATGGGCAGACATTGCAGCACAATCCCACCCCTCAGGTTCCCAGATGTTTAATGCCTCAGGAGGGGTAAAATGTTAGGGATTGCCCTTCTGGACAGCCCATTCCTCCCAATGCATAATCCAGAGAGCCTGGTTCTCATGCTAGTCTTCACACCAGTGGCCCAGCCCTAAAAAAAAAGGTGGTGAAGTGTCTGCCTTGTCTGGACTGCCTCTGCACTGTCCCCAGATGTGCCTAATTTTGGACATTTGAATTACATGTCAGAAATACGCATTCATTAAAAATATGAGTGCTTTCCATACAGTTTCTGGATGACTGTATGTCAAGAGACTAAAATATCTTTCATTTCAGTTCATTTAGTCCAGCAAGTCTCCCCTCTGTAACTGTAACCCACCCTGCTGTCAGGGAATGCACCAGAGCTACCGCAGAGCTAGAGAACCAAAAAATACACATTTGAAGTGACAGCATGAAAAAAGTGGATGGGGGTGAAATATAATTAGCTGAGGCAAGGACAAGTAGGTAAGTCTCCACAGTCATAATTTATGGGGGATATTGTTATAGTTATTACCATGCAATTTAACAGGAATACACCAGAGCAATTTTCATATCTTAAAACATGCAGATGCACTCATATATATGAGAAAAGTCTTAGAACTCAAATCATCCAAAAAAATCAAGAAAGTTATTATCATAAACAGCCACAATTAACACAGGGATCACAAGGGATGAGTCTCAATTCCTGATAATCTTAAGAGAAAATGAAAGCATTATTAAAACTTTCGTGTGGGAATGGTAGTTACATTCACAGCTCTGTGCACACACCAGCACTCTGCAGTCTCCACCAGTCACTCCTCTACTGTTCCTTTGCCAGTCCCAGAACCAACAAACAGTGTGCATTTGAGATTTCCCAAACCATTAGAGGATACATGTGGTAATGAAAAATATTGTGACTCACCTTGCCAGTTTAAATAGAATATTTTTTAACAAAAGAGTAGTGTTCAGTTACCGAAGAGGAGAAGGATGAGGTATGGACACTATTGGTACGAGCTTCTGGGGATTCAAAGTTGCAAAGTGCTTTATGACAGCCTGTGCTGCCATCCATAATTTATAGCCTTCCTTCTAATGTTGCTGTCAATAAAGTATTGCTCTTATCAGCTGCCTAAATTATTTCTACCAGTGACATAGAATCAAAGAATGGTTTGGGTAGGAAGGGACACTTAAAGTCATCTAGTCCAGCTCCCCTGCCATGGGCAGGAACACTTTCAACTACATCAGGCTGCTCAGAGCCCCATCCAACCTTGAATATTCCCAGGGATGGGGCAACTATCACCTCCCCAGGTAATCTGTATCAGTGTTTCACCAGCCTCACTGTAAAAAATTTCTTCCTGATGGCTAACTAAATCTATAATTTTTGGTTTAAACCATTACCCCTCGTCCTATCCCAACATGCCTGGCTTAAAACTTTTTTTCCTTTCTTTCTTATAAGCCTTGAAGGGCCACAATAAGGGGTCCCCAGAGCCTTCTCTTCTCCAAATCCATCTCTTTCCTATTTAGCAAGAAGGATTTTTTGGGGGCACCATGTCAAAGGCCTTATGGAAGTCCAGATAGGTGACATTTGTAGCTTTTCCCTTGCCCACTGATCATGGAAAGCCACAGGTTGGTTAGGCAGGACCTGCCATGCTGGCTGTCCTGAATTGCCTCTCTGTTGTCCATGTGCCTTAGCAGAGCCTCTGAGAGGATCTGTTCCGGGAGCTTCCCTGACACAGAGGTGAGACTGACAGGTCGGTCTCTCCCAGGCTCCTCCTTTCTTCCCTTTTAAAAATGGGTGCAAAATTTCCCTTTTTCAGCCACCGGAGACCTCACCTGACTGTGCTACCATTTCAACAAAAGGAGACATTCATCATTTTAATTCACACTTAAATTGCTGAAGATTATCCACTGTCCATTAGATTCCAACAATACCCAAACGTAAGCTGTTCTAATCATATGCTAAAATACAGTAACCACCAACTCTCACAACCATCAGAAAAAATCAATCACTCCCACACTGATCAAGTTTCTGCCTGTCTCAGAAGTCCTTTTTCTCTTATTTTCCTGTACCTGTGTGTGCCCAGTGCGATTTCAACTTAATATGCAGCCAACCCTTATTCCTCATAGATGCCTACTTAAGCTGACTTGCCTGTGTATATACCTCTTTCAGTCCAGTAGATATGGTTTAGAAATAGTTGCTCTTCTCTTGGGGCATGAGGATAGGCTGGAAGAGCTCCTGAGGTTTACTGTTGCCTTTAAAATCTGGTCCTCAAGCTTAAAAATGTTGTCCCAGATTTGGAAAGGAAGCACTTATTTAAGAAGGAGGGATGAAGTACCCCAGCTCTCAGAAACACTTCAGGCATTTCTGGATCACAAAATCACTCTCTGTCTATTTGCCATGTCCTTAAATAAGAACAAAATGAATCTCCAGATAATGCAATTTAGTGGTTTTTTCTTTTTCATTTTGAGGCTTGAGGTGAGTTGGGACCTTCTCTGAACCAGAGAAATGAGCCCAATTAGACCAAGCCTGCATTCCCAGCAGGTGATTCTGCAGTTCAAGCAAGAGACCCACAAAACTCTTACAAATGAGGGCTTATGCAAAATTGTTAAGGTCCAAATTTTAGATGTATCAAAGATAGCCCATTATGTTATTTCAGAGTTGGTTTTTTGCATCATTTTTTTTCTAATACTGTCAGTCCATGTCTGTAAAAATCTTCCTTCTGTTTGCTGAATCATGCCTGGAATCCATATTAGAAGTCAAGTGTAAAAAAAAAGGAGGGGAAGCTGTGCTACAGGCAGCTGTTGTTGTCAATGCCCTTTCATTCCCTTCAATAAAAGTCACACAAAAACTTAAAGCCTTGCTGGGCCTCTACTCCTTTCTGTCAACTTTACCTCCCTTCAGATCTGTAAAAGGGCACATCATTTCCTAGCAGCAGCATTAACCCCTTTGCAGGGATTTGAAAACAGGCTTGCTTTGCTCTCTTTCCCAAAACTGGCAACACCTTGCACTGCTCCTGCATGTGGGGTTCAGAGGGTTACAGTCCTCCTTAGCATCAGGAACTATTCCACAGGAACCCCAACAGGAGCAGAGAAACAGGAAAGCTCAATACTCAGCAGGGCATTTGTTCTGCTCTGATCAGGGCACTGAGTACCACAGAAAGGGAAGGGCTGTTGAGAGCACTCAGAAGGGAGGGTTACAAGTGCACAGCTACAGCAGGAACTTTTATGCTCCAGTGTTAATTTGAGTGTGTGGGATATTTCTGATACAATCTCAAGATAGTAATTAGGCTGTTAATTGACAAGACACTTTTGTCTCAATAAATCATCACTGTGCTCCTTACTCACTGTGGAATGCCCTTGAAATAAGAAGGAACGCAGGTAAGAATAACCCTGTAAGTAAGGTCTACAGTTCATTTCACATATATAAAAATAGATAGAGAGATAGATCTATTTTCTAGCAGCACCTAAAATGTTTTACATATGTATTTTTCTAGCTTCTGGACCAAATTGAACTTTTTTGCTTTTTCACAGACCACCAACTCAATTATCTTATTTCCTGTCATCACTCCGAGGCAGCAACACAATTGTTTGCATCTTCTAAAAGACTTTGGCTAAGGAGCTAGAGGAGCTTTTGGTCTAAAGTGCTTGGGAATCACAGGGCTACTCAGTTATACATCCTTTACCATGTTAAGAGTGGCCTGTTGAAATCCTGCCTATCTCTGAGGAAGGACCTACACAAAATAGAATGGACCATTACACTCATAGGTAGACAGGTGGAAGTTTAGCTCCAAATCTGAACTTCGTGCTGAGTCCCTCACTACAGGGACAACATGTAACACTGTTAGGCTACACTAAAACCCCACGAAGGAATTCAGAATACAGAACTGAAACAATGCTTTTTTTTATTTTCCCTAATATTTGGGAAAATGTGGTATCTGTGTATACAAATGTCGGGCAATTCCAAAAGGGGTAGGATGGAGGTCATTTAAAACACATAACTCTACACCAGCTGGTAGTCTGAGTTTTATCATAATGCTGCTAATACTTTGTGAGCTACTGCCATGCTGCCTTGCCTGGTATCCACTGGCATTCCTCACACAAGACAAGGGTAAAACCTAAGGATACATATTTGGTGATTTTTCAGTGCTGAAATGAAATGAGCAATAGAAACTTTGGGTCACTTTTGGCAGTATTTCCTATCATCTAAGAGATATTTTATCAAAACAGTTCAGAAGAGTTTTTCATTCAGAAATTACCAAAGAATGTCTCCAGACAGCTGACAACAGTGGGTCTCCAGAAGTGTTTTTACTTTTTTCTGAAAGGAAGCAAGATGCAGAATCTTGTAATCTGCTCCTCAGCCTGTGATCTCCATGCCAGCAGAAATTGTGGGTTTGGAAAGGAGAGACTGGACAAGCACTTGAAAGAGCTTTACTGAGGGCACTAAAACAGACAAATTGCGTTAAACTCAGGCAGGCTCTTGAATCAAACCCAGTCTGAGACTAGGACAGTGTGTAAATATCAGAGCTTCAGGCCTTGCTCCCACCCTACCCCAGGCACTTGCTGTGGCCCCTGCTGGAGAAAAGGTGCTGGGATGGGCCTTCCTCTGAGCCCTGATGGTTGTTATGTTCCAGTGAAGTCCCAGGAAAAGTCCCATTGGCAGGAAAGCCATGCTGGTTTCATGTTGGCTTTATGTTGGCATGAAACACGTGCTTAAGTGTCCATCTCTCTTTTTAACATATTTTCTAGTCTTTAGTGCTTCGTTCATCTCTCAAATCTATACCTACAAAGTAATTAATTCCTAGCAGTAGATAAATGGCTTTTCTGCTGGATTTTAGATGGCTTATATCTCAGGTGTTTTAGACAACCTCAGGGTGAGATGATTTTCCTTATACTTCCGTGGTACACCTGAGAAAGTGGTGACACATCTAGAGCAATTTCTTTGCCTCGCAGTTCCTTCCACATATGCATCATCATCCCTTATTATTTCTATTACTTATATTTTTGTGTGTCACTACTATGAAGTTACATAAGGTGATTAATGCTCTATGACTGTGTAATGACTTCATTTGATTTGTGAAAAAATAATTAGAGAAGAAAGAAACCGCCCTTAGAAAAAACCATGAGACCAGAGGGAACGGTATGTCTTGGGCGTGGGAATGGTTACACAGCAGTTTTTGGGAAACAATCACTGGGGGATTTTGCTCTCCTGCTCTGCTTGTTCAATTCCAACCTCAGTGATCAGTGTCTCCTAAATTGTCAGAAGAGTTTAGGAGAGAAATTCGTTAGGGAAATTTGCTCTTCTTGGCCAATAGATTCATCTGACTTAAACTTCTCTAAAACTTTTGACTGGCCAGGGAAGTCCTTCCCCATAACTTGAGTATTTATCAGAGGGTTTGGTTCAGCTTCAGAGGACAAATCATCATGCTGGCATCTCCACACCCAGGTGGGAGTGAATACAGACCAACCTCTGCCAAAATAATAACAATAATAACGAGAGATGTGTTGAATAAGTGCTTATGCTCAGCCATCTGCCAATGAAGGAGGAAGCAAAGAGGAGATTTTCAGAAAACAAAAGGAACCCTAAGCATCTATTAGCACTTACTACTGTCACCTTGCAGCAGGGGCCTCACACTTCAGTGCCATAGATTTAGGACTACACATCTTGCAACAGACCTCAAAGTCCTTGTAAGCTTTCCTGTAGAATTTGGAGCAGCAGTAGTGAGTGCCTAAGGCTGCTGGGCTGTGCCACTGCCACTGTCCAAAAGGCTGCTTAACTCGAGCTTAAACATAAGGAATGACTCGATCCAACATATTGTTTCATCAGCCATATAGAACTGGAACCAGCCCTATGCAGCCCTGAAAAACATCACTGAAGTATTTATGCCTAACCTAGGGACTTGAGTAGCAACTTGAACACAGCTGAAAGGGAAGTATGGTAGGACTATACAAATAAAGGCTCTCATTCACTCTTGTTTCACTGCTGAAGCTTAATTTTGCTACAACATCAAGTTGGTTCCATTAAAAACAATCCCCCTTTCAAAAAAACAAATCCACAAAAAATGAAGAAACATTAAGAGTTGTACTTTGGGTCTAATTGCACTCTCTAGCAAAGGCAGGGTATGCAGAAGAGGATTCGTTTCAGTCTTAGAAGCACCTGTAAGTTCACAATCCAAATGAGCTATACTGGCTTGTTTAATTAGAAATTATGAGGGTCTTAAGTCCTGGAAAAAAAACCCAAAAAACTCAGGATTTTCAAGTCTGAGCTTCCTCTGTTTACCCTCCCTAAAATTCTTCAGCTTCTCCCAACACTAAAATCAATACACATATATTTGTGACATCAAGAAAAACATGGGATTTCAGAAGCCTCTCAGCATTTGCTGGTAGAGAGAACCAGCTGAGACACAAATCTAGTGTTGATTAATTGTTATTTTAATATAATATTTATATTTAAAATGTCACCTTAATTAAGTGGCTAGTTGGGGTAGAGATCACAGGGAAATCATGTGTTTATTTCTTTATTATGAATAAAGTATGTTCTCAAAATCTTATTTAATTCTGAGAAATGAATTGGGGCAGAGTACCGAGTGCCAGGGATGAGTAATCAGTGCCAGGTTAGGGATGCTTCACTGGCTTGCAAGGGATGGGAAGCTCCCTGCCACAGCAGCTCATCAGCCCAGACTTACCCTCTGCCTGGCACATTGTCTTGTCTCTGTGGATTCCCACTGTGCTGCTTTTCACCACCTCAGATGGCCACTTCAGTCAAGTTTATATCAACTATTTTTGGCTTTTTGAGGTAGATGTCTCCTTGCTCATCTTACAAAAGAGCTTTGGTTGTGCCTGTGACACCAGCCATAATTCAGACTGGCAAATGCTATTCAGTTCCATCAGGCATGCTGATGAGTTCTCACAATGATGGCTTAGGCAAATTTCCTAACTATATATTTCTTCTTGCTGGGAGATTGTTGGCCAAGAGTTCACAAGTGAGCAGTGTACTCTTTCCAGGAGAAAAGGAGGTCTGTGCATTGCCCAGGTAGAAATTCAAATGTTAGAGGGGTGTTTGAACCAGGGCTGGTGATGCAGACACAATTAGTGGACGTTGCACCTGCCAGACCTGCAGCAGATATTAATGTGGCTCAGAAAAAAGGGTCATGAACAGAGATGTCAGACTCTGAAACTCCTAAGGAAATTACGCTGTCAGCAAAAGGCCAGGCAGACCCCCGAGACAGGAGAGCGCGCCAGGAGGTTCCTTTTGCTGGGAATGCAGAGTTTTCCCTGTGGGGAATGGGGGTTGGCAGCTGCACACCTGCCTCCTCTGCAGCTTCCCAAGTGCCTCCCCAGATGGGAGCGTTTGCTGGAGATGGCCCACGCTGCTCCGAGCAGTTTCCTGAGCCCTGTGGCTGCTGTCAGGGGAAGAAACAGGATGTGAAACATGGCATCATTTCATTTCACTGAAAGGAAGCAGATAACACAATGGATAAAATAATGTTACAGTCCCCATGTGTGGCCCAATACTGGTACTTAAAAGCATTATTCAAATACTATGGACCCACAATAAGCACACAGAGAGGGGTTGTTAAATGTTTCTAAATTACACTGCAAGGAATTCCCTGTGTTTCCTCCCAGTTTTTGGAGTCCCCATCAACATGACACATAGGTATTCAGTGTAGTGCCTTGCTCCACATGCCTTCTTGTTCCCAATCAGCTGGGCTTTCTGCACTTTGGGCATTCTCCTTCCACTTGCACGCTGAAGGACGTGTTAAAGAGCAAAAGAGCTTTGTTAAAACGTCACCCAGGAAAGGCCATGAGACAGGACAGGAGTGAAGCCCCAATCTTTGCCATGGCTGCTTTCAGGAGATATGGCCCCAGTAAATGCCCTCAGCAGACTCTGTCTCCAGTGCTCAGTGAGAGTGAGGGACCTCAGAAGGGGATCCAGCCTTCCCTGCTCCCTGCCCTGTGGCCAGGGTGCTGCACAACCCATGTCTGGAGGCAGACCTCGGGGAAAGGGCTTTCCTCTCCTGCTTGACACTCTCACTGGGCAACTCAGCTGTTTGAGGCAGAACTTGTCTGAGATCCAGTGCCAGAAAACTTCTTCAAATAAGAAACATAAGGGTAGTCAGGGAGAAATCTTACTTCCAAAAATGATCGGAGGAGGTGATGGAGCTGTGCCAGTTATTCAGTCACAAGCCAAGTAGAGCACTCAACAGAATGTGAGGGCCTGGGATCCCCTTGCAGACCAAGTGTCTTTAAAGTTAAACCCTGAAAAAAATCCATCACAAACCAGATGAGTCATCCCAGGAAGAAGACCAATCCCCAGGTCTCCTCCAGGACTCCAGTGAGCACTGAAGAAGTGCCACAAAGACTTTCTTCTTTGCTTTCAGCTTTCCAGAATATGAGTCCTTGGGCTAAACCCAGCATAAACATCACCTGATCTGCAAGATGATAATGTACTATATTAATTGGTAAAATATGAAATTAAGAGCTCCTTTCTTCCTCCTGCTTCCACCACCTCTCCTCCCACCTTGTTTCATGAAACTCTTATTTGTGTTCTGCAACTGAGGATCACCACAGGAGCTGTGCTGAGAGTTCACTGGGAGTGCTCTATGAAACACCTCTGCTGCCCAAACTTCAGCAAGCATCTTGCAGCAGCACAGAAATATCAATACTTGTGCACCAGTGAGAGAGGGAAAAAATCTGCCACTCATTCAAAAAAACTCACTGTTCTTCACTGAGCCTAAGGTGAGCAGTGAGAAACCTGGAGGTTTGTCCTGCAGTGAAACGGGAGGGAGCTGTACATTAGCAGGATGCCTTAATACAGTTACAAAATTAAGTGAAGGGCACCAAAAGAGGGATGTTCTGTCACCTATTCACTTCTCCTTTCGTGAAGCCACACATAACACAAAGTTAATTAAAGCCTCTATTCTGGGAAAAAGGAATGTTCCATTTGGTAAATTTAGAAACAGCTGGTTAGTTTTATCCATTACTTTTGTGCTAACATCAGTTGAGCTCATTCAACTCTCTCTTTTTATGAAGCTGTCCTTCCTATGCTACCTGATAGCTACTAATTGCTGCAACTACATTTCTGAATTGCAAATTTTCTGCACTGATAAAAACTTTGATTGCCTGTCAGCTACACATAAGGAAAAGATCACCAGTGCTAAATGAGGTGTTCCACGCTTGGATAATAATGCCTAATGAATTATTCAAAAAAGAATGCTTGAATGAAGCAAACAATTTGAAGGGTTACTAGCAGCCGTAACAGTTCAACAGCCAAAAGAACAAAAGTATCATCCTGAAAATTACACTAATGATTAAAAAATGCGTATTAATTCTACATTTGGAGAAAAAAGAAATGCCAATCTGATTTTAAAGGTTAATCATTATTTTTTCACTAATGCTCTAATCTCTGAGAAAAACACCCTTTACCAATATTTTGGGACATATAATATTATGACATAACATATTTATATAATTTTCCAGGCATTAACCCTCTCTGCAAATTTCAAATTTCACTGTGAAAGAATTGAAAACCTGGTTTGAGAGCCTATTACTGTCTATGAGACTCTTTCTGTGGCTTTAAATGAACCTTGGATCAGGCCCAGTTTCCAGCACAGCAACGTCATCCTGGATGCCTTGGGGTCAAGCACCACTAAAGGTGCTCTCAAGAGAGCGACTGCTGAGCCACAGCATGGCCTCAGCCACACCAAAACACAGCCCAGAGTGTCTGAATTACTCCAGAATAGCTTTGGTGTGGTGAAGCCAGAATCTGGCTCTCACTATTCATGTGATAAAAGATTTGCTAAATGACAAAATGAGTGATGGAAACATGACCCACACATTCAAATTATATTAAAAACAACAACTACATTCACATAACTGCTGTAACATATAACTTTTTCTGTCCTAGAACTGATTGTACCTTTGAAAAAAAGTGGATGGTTATTAAGGAAAGAAATATTTTCTCTAAATGCCTCTGGCTAAAGTGAGAAGCATAAAAGAAAAAGAAATTCTTAACAAACCATGAGAATTTCATGGATGTCCAATGCTGACACATTTTCAGCTTTCATAAAAATACATTTTCAAGGCCAAAAGTGATAATTTATTATGACAGACACTTTCTGGTTGCCAAAAAGACAGCAAAAAGCTGAGAACTAAATGCTCAAGAACATCTCCTGTACAATATTAGCATCATGTGAAATACATGAAAAATAGCAGCACAATAGCAGTGTCAGGTTTATCTGCTGTGCTGTTAAAACACTGGCAGTTGTTGTGTTTGGAGCTGAGCTAACACAGACACACCGTTACAGCAGAGAGGTCTCCCAGTGATTGTACAGTGCAGACAGCACTAAGGAAGGGTTTGTAAAATAGCATTTATTAAAATGAAACCCGGTCAACCACTTAGCTACCTCTGCTGCAATTTTACAGCTATAAAGCCTTTGGTATTAGACGCCAATTAGTGATTTTATTATAAAGATGTTCAATGTCAAGATAACACTTCTTCTCATTTCTGGCAGTGACACTGAATGGTGGATAGAAGAAATGACTTCAGGAAAGCATAGCTGACCATCTGCTTAGGCCTGCTCACTCACTGATGATTAATCCTTTCCCTCGAGGACAATGTCTCCATGTGTTTCTCTCGCTGTCTTTTTAATGTCACAAAAAGAGGTTGATAAACACATTCAAGTCACAATTAAAAAACATTTTAACTGACCAGTTGCCACTGATGATATTATTAGACAGTTTTAGTCACTCTTGTAACAATGTGTTTAGTAGTGTTGATATGAAGTGGAGATGAAGTTTCTTTAATGTGCCTCCTACCTATTTTTATGTTTAGGTGACATTTAAATGTTTACCTTGATGCAAACAAGCAGTCTCCAGGAGGCATGGGGAGAGGGTCATTTTTTCACTCCACAAAAGCAAAAGCTCAGGAGGACTGCAAGGTGACTGCTGCCTTTTGACTGGGGTGGCAGAGGAGGAGGAAAAGGAGGAGCAGAAGACCCATCAGAGATTGTAGGTAGATTGCAGTGATTACTTCCATTCCCATATATGCTGCTGCCAACTGCACAAGTGATTGATTTTCCATTTCCCTCAACAGGTCAGAGCTGTGTGTTGGGCTCATGGGCACTGTGAGCACACAGGAGTCACAGGTGTGCAGGGACACGCTGCTGGTGACGTGGGAGCTGCTGCAGCAGCCAACAGCGTTGGGTCCTACCTGGCCTCTTTTCTCCCAAGAATGATGGTAACAATTTTGCTCGGTGTGGGAGCAGGTTGATGCTCACTGCTGTGCACAGCTGTCCTGGTGGAAGAGGTGACTTCTGAGGGACCAGCTTCTTCCATGAGGACTGGCAGTCACAGAGCTCTGCATCTCTGGCCAAAAGATTGCTTTGTATTTATATTCTCACATAGTGATGTAGGAGTGGCCATTCCCAGTGCTCAGGGCCTGGCCTTTCCTCTCCATCCAAGTCTTTTATTTGTGGTATACTTTTGTTCCTCCAATTGATCTGCACGTGCAACCAACATAAGCACATTTCTTGGCAGTCCCAGAATGGGAATCTTCCTTTACCTTTCCTAGAACTATGCCTACATCATTGCCTCTCATTAGATTAAGGGATCTAAACTGCCCTGCAGACCTTAGGAGTTAATGTAAGTAGTGACTCAGTAGGAATCCGGTAAGTTATGAAAGAGGACATAGCAAGGAGAGATAGAAAGTGGTTACTCGTTGAAGGCAGATCTGACTTCTGATTTCACCCCTCATGGAGGGAAATTTTCAAAAGCCCTGAGGTAACTTGGAAAATCAGATCCCGCTGACTTCTAATCAATTAGACATATTTTTGAAATTCATGTAGATAATGAGTAAGCAAGTTTACAGCCCAGTCCAACCTGTGGTGAAATTGATGGCCATGTTTGCTTTATGAAAGATAGTTCCAGTACTTAATTAGATTTCCTGTAGGCATTGCAGGGAAAAAAAACCAACCCCAACATAAAAAAAAAGAGAAAAAATGGTAGTTTACACAAGAAAAAGGTAGTGGCCTTGCAGTTTACCAGTTCAGAAGGAACATTTAATGGGATGAGAGCAAAGGCACAGATAGGGTAGGAGAAGAGAAACAGCATCTCATAACCCATAAACACTGGTGGATATAACAAATCCACTGCATAATCACTGGTGGCTGGACCTTGGTGTGGCACGGAGGAGACCCAGCAGAGGAATGTAACAGAGGAGGACAGGTGATTTCAGAGGTGGGACTTTCAGGTGATTTTGACCAAAGTATTTTTTCTGCATGATGGCAGCAGGAATGGATACTGAAAGCTCCTTGTCTCATTAACCCAAAAAATAGGTGACAAGGAAAAGGACAGGATTTTAAATGCTGAACTCGTGAGAAAAAATGTTGCCTATAAATGATTTCTTTTAAAATCATCAGGGTATATATGCACCAATTTGCAGTGGAATTGCATGGATGCTTTGAAAGGGGAGAAGAGGAATAACCCTTGAAGAGGCTCTCAAGGGATGGTTGCTGACATGGAAAACCATTTTCCCCAGTCAAAATTTTGGTTTTAATCTGAGATGAAGGATCTAAGTCATTTAAGGGTGTTTCTGTTTACCCCTCAAGCTTCCTGGAGGCAAGAGAGAAGCTTCTGTGATCAATATTATCAAATGGCATGGAGAAGCACAGGGCATTACATACAAACATTCTTTCTTTTTCAGATGCTGGGGACATCTCACCTACTAAATAACAAGGCCCTTTCCACATCATAACCTATAATCAGTCAAACGGACAAATTCAGTGTAGTGGTACAGGACAAAAAGTCTGATTTCTGGTGTATTAGAGTTCTTAAAAAAATGGAAATTAGGCAGCAGGTGGTACCTTGAGCAAAATTTTGAGGGTGGATTACCACAACAGGCCTAAACAAGTATCAGCTGGTAACAATATCTAAAACTTCATTTAAAGATTTTGTCCTCCAAGAAATTCCTGTGCCTAATACAGAACTAATCCACAGTTACTCCAGTGGACTTGTGACAGAGTTTTTGTAGAGCTGGATGTGAGAGGTAAAATTCATCAATTCCCAACATCTAATTCATATAATATCCATATTACAAAAATGCTATCCCTCAACACTTCAGGATATTGTTTCCTGTGATCAACTACCCACTCTCTATTTTAATTTCCTATCCTGTTCCTTTCCCTTAAAAAAAAATCTTTTATTCTAAGAATTTTAATAAAACAGTAGACAAGATTCTTCCTCTTTATAAAAAAGGCTTTCAAATTTTATCAGATCAATGATAACTTCCAATTAAAATTTTATGACCAAAATTGTCTGACTTGAAACTTTGGAAGGCAAATTATTCAAGAATCTCAGGGAGACTGCTCAAATAGTGAGATACCAAGAGTGTTCAGACACTCAGAAACATAGGCTCTTACTTTAAAACAGCCTGCTAAGTCCAGGAGAGTTCCAATTTAAAATTAAATCATCAGCAAATTGTACTGACAACTGCAAAAGAGAGAATGGATCTGGCCTATACTATTGAACTAGAAATCCATTATTCATATTTTAAGAGTTGAATCAAGGGCTGTTTTGTTTGCAATTGAATTCTGTCAGGGGTTAATCCAGAAGAAAGCAAAAGGTGCTACAAAGGTAAGCTTTTAAATTTCTTTCTCTTTGTGTATTTGGTTTGTGAGATGCTTCCAAGTAATAAAAAGATGACTTGGTAAACAGAATGTGTAACACAATCCTGAAAAAGGGGCAATTCCTTGTCTTCAAGAAGCACAACCCAGATGGCAAAAGAAATGAAGTAAAACATTAGGAGGACAGTGACCGATTTTCATAGGGACATTTCAAATATTGGCATAAAAAGTAAATTCAAAGAGATTTAATGGCTTTGAGTAGTCAAGGAAAAAAATCGCATAGATGTGTCATCAGCATAACACTGGAAGCTGGAACTCAAACCACTCTGATGGCTAAAAAAACAGGAGAAGCCCACACCACAGAAATAGGCCTGTACCCACCAGCATCAACTGACCAATTCTGATCCGGTGTTAATTGTAATGAGTTACATAGTTAAGTGTGTTATAATTGCAATCAAGGTGTCAGCACAGCTCTTCAGGTGTCCTGGGGTCCCCGGGGCCATTCAGAGGCACTGGTTTCCTGTGACTTGCCCCTGTGGCTGTGTCACCCCCTCAGCCATTATGAATTTGAGCACCCCAGACTTCTATCCAAATGTTACAACTTAGCCCTTCCTTAAAAAATCCCCAAACCAAAAAAATCTCATTTTTCTGTTTCTGCTCTTTCACCTGGCAGCCCCGATCATCTGCGTGGTCCTCTCTCCTACCAATGTCTGTATGTTTTTCTGGTGGCTGTTTGTGTCTGAAAGCCCTTACCCCTGCTCTTCCTTCCATCACAGCTTCCCACAGCCTTCTCCCAAGCACTAGCTTCTAATTCTTAGCAAGAAACTGCCCACCACACCTGGAAAACTCAGCTGGAAACTGAGAAGCTAAAATAGAAAAGCAGACTCCAGCTTGACTTAAGCCAGTGAATTCCAAGATACACAACCATAAGGAGGTGAAAATAAGTGATGGGAATCACAGCAGCCAGAGAGGAGGATAATGAGAAGTGCTGGTGTTAACTCTGGGAGACCAAAACAAATCACATGACACTGCCCTGGGCTATTAGATCTGGATTAAGCAATTAGTTCATCAGATCTCCCCAGGTCCAGGTGTGTGCCTCAAATCTTAGCCATAAACTGTTTTAAAAACAGAGAGTGTGCACATTATGAAAAGCCTGATATGTAACAAAATCCACATCACCCATTTTACTTGAGTCTTACTACACTGTCCTATGAAACATCTGTTTTTATTTCTCTTTACCCTGCTGCACCAAGAAAGGGTAAAATAGGTGGTGTCACAAGGGTGGCTGTTCCAGTGCATTTTAAAACTTCAGTTGCTGCACTTTTTTAGCTCCAAGACTGAGGGACTTTTCTTCGTGCATCCAGCTCACTTTGGTTTTCATCCTAACAAACCCATGAGGTATGGAGTGGAGATTTCAGAAAACCTGAGAAACTGAAGAGCTTTGGGCTGAGCTGGAAAAACAAGTAACGAATGGGCAGGAGCAATACACTGTAATAGAGAAAAAATCAAATGCCAAAGCCAGCCCCTTCTGTTTTCAGCTTTTCCAGTGTTTCTCTCCATGTGTATGTTGCCTAGGACAGCCATCTTCTAGGAAAGACTATTTTGTCAAAATATTCTAGAGGGTCTTTATGTTTGTCATCCCTGTATCAAGAACAATGTGCATTATTTCACGTATCTCAGTAATAAATTTAATTTGCCATGTGTCAGCTCAATTACTGAGCTGATCTAGGGCACAATGGATGTTTCTTGCCACTCACTTTGTGCTCAGTATGCATCATAATTTAGTATCATCAGCACATACAGAGCATTATGGTGGGTCTTTCTAGCTAGGTAATTTATTTAAAATCAAACTATGAATCCAAGTATTAATCACACTTAACTCTTCCCTTTTGGGGGGAACCCTCAGCACAGAAAATTCATTTTCTTTCTTGTATTTCTATGCCATGTCCTTCTCAGCCCCTGTTAGGTTCATCTTCAGAAGCAGCCTGTCATGTAGATCCTTATCAGAGGTTTTCTGAAAACCTAGATAAAATATGTCATATGCACTGCAATTATCTACTTTATAACTCCTAAGCTCATTAAAGAGGTCAATTAGTCATTATTGCCTTTTTTAAACCCCCTCTGGCAGCCTCAGGTTAGACTTTGGCTCCTTAATGCAGGCAGTACTCAAACAGAGTGAGTGCTCCCAGGAGCCAAGTGCTCCTGCAGCCAGAGCTGAGCACCAGCACTTTTAGAGGGGAAAAAAGGGAAAAGAAAAAGAAGGTAACTGCCCACTGTTCCACTCACATATTAAATATTGATGAAAAGACTGAGAAAATAGAGCTGGAAATGTAAAGAAATCACATCTGAGAGAAGAAAAAAAAATCAGGGAGAGAATAAGAGGAAGGGCGGGGGAGGGAACACTGCAGAGCACTTTTGTAAGCAGAAGCTGAAATTAGCAGGGTGGGTATCTATTTGCAAGCAGAACAAATACAATTAGATGGTCCCCCTGCTAATTTTGGCTTCTGGTTACACAAGTGCTCTGCAGGGCACACACCTTTCCTACTATTTCCTCCTGTTCTGTGCTTTGCAGGTGATACCTGTGAAACAGCAAAGGAGCAGCGCCTCCATTTTGAGTGCTGAGTGTAAGCACCTGGATGAGTCCTAGCACTTCCTCATGAAAATAATCTCACAGAGATTTTGGGGTGGTTATTACTAACAAAGCCTTCCTCACAGCACTGCTTATAGGTGGTGAACTGGTGGATGAACCAACACAGCCAAAAAGTCTCATGGCTGTCTTTGGCTGACTCAGTTTCTCTTGGGTCCCAGGCAGGACCACACAGAGTCTTGTGAAATGGAGACACTCAGCTCAGTGGGGATGGAAATGTGCCCCAACCCCAGCTGAATCACCACCTAGGACCCTCTGCAGAGTGTCTTCCCTGTTGACCGTGAACCATTCACAACTCATCTCCTTGATGTTTTTGCTGCCATTGTTGAGGTGCAAATTGAAGGAGAGAAATGAAATGGAATAAGAGAAGGAAAGAAGGCTATTCCTGCTTCGATCTCATTATCTCTGCTGAAAAAAATGAGCAGTCATGGCAGTGAGAAACAAAATCTCTGAGGAATGCTACTCCAGGCAGAGAAAGCAGCATCAGAGGGAAGGAGAGCATTAATATGTTCTTTTCAACCAACTGCATTTCAATTTACTGCTGGACTCTACCTCTCTTTTATTAATTTAGGAGTGTTTCTACTTTATTTTGTAATCTATGCTCTACACTTTACAGAATTAATTTTTTTTTTGTTTTCTGCTCTTTTTTCTTGGTTTTGTCTGGCAGTGTTGCAGGCCATCCCATTTCCTTTTATTTGCAAGTTTGCTTTATCTATATTTCACAGTTGCAATCAGGGCTGTCCACTATCTTATTACTGTGTGATAAGTGAGACCTGCTAAAACTGCACATGAACTCATTTTTCTCTCTTCCCCTCAAATCCCTTCAAAGTTGGCTCATCTGAAATAACAAATTGTTGTCTTCTGACTGGCAATTATTAGTTCTGGCTTACGAGTTGTGATCTGTAAGGTAATTTAATGTGTAACCTTATAATAGTTACTCATAGCCCAGGACTCTGTCTAAAATCCAATTTGGCATTACCTTTTTAGCCATTAATTGCAACCTGGCTGGGCTGTGCATGTATTAGAATGAAGCAATACTCTGATGAATAAATCTCTGCATCATTTCCTAATAGACACATTTTAAGGGCATCCAGCTAATGAGGACAACTGAGGTAGGTCACACACACTATATTATTTGTGAAAATATCTTGTGTATTTACTAGAACTCAGGTAAACAATATAACAGAATGGATGTTTTATAGACTAAGCTAATCTTGCACCATGACAGGGTAACATTTATTAATATCTTTGTATCTGCAATATACTGAGTTAACTTTTTTTCTGTACACAGTTCTGCTGTTTATGTCCCTGATCCTCCTGTATCATCCATGCAAGTGGGACTTTATATCCATGCTGAATCCTATGAAAGGCAGGAATATGTCCATTTGCAGCCAGCCAAACATACAACAAGCTGAGTTATGCCAGTGTCTCAAACCGGGGCAGCCAGCAACAAATACTCAGATTTTTTTGCATTGCTTCCTGAACTAGATATATTAATTACTAACCTTGTTTCCAAATGACCTAATATGCACTGGATATACTTACTTGAGCTAAAATTTCTGATGACTTGAAAAGCTGATGTAGCTGAAATGTATTAAGAACTTCAAGGAGCCTAAAGCAACACAATGCAAAGAAAAGCTTCATCCTGAAGAAAGGGTGGAGTATAGACAGCTCTTTGCATGGTATCACCAGTAAGAGATGAACATATGAAAAAATAATTACAAAAGTAAGTTGGTGTAAATATCTTCATGATACTGGAAGAGAAATTAGGGGGTTTTGCCTTAACTCAGAAGCACAGTAGCAAAGAAGTAATCTATGAATCTGACCATGTCAAATAGATGATGTTTTACTCTTTATTGTTCCTTTATTCAAAATTTTCCCTGTTTTTAAGACTTGGTTTCTTTTTTTGGGGCGGATGTGGGGGTGTGTTAACATGCTCCCCTGCTCAGGAATATGATCATACAAATCTGTTTATTATTGACAAAGAGCTGTGCAGGTATGGTGCTGTCAGAACGGTTTCTGTGGTGAACCCTGATCCAGTGAGGAAACAATATAATTTCAAATTTTGCTGGAATCCTCAGCCACCTCCTCTGTAGTAACTCTGATTACTGTGAAACAAGACCATCATGGATAAGAGCACTTGAAGACCATCACACAGGACTATGACTATTTCAAATTGTTTCAAAACCCAGACCTTTAGACTTTCAGCAGTACTCGGAATCTTTGGAATACAAAACAAACTAATTGTTCTGTAGCAAAATCGTAAGTCTGGGAACAAAAATCCTGTTCTACTCAGTAAAAGCCATCCCACTGCCATGCAGCCCTTGCCAGGACCGTAGGCATTAAAAGAAAGTGCTACGTAGATTAAATGTGGGCTCACCTGCCAGGCAGCATATGTTTCACTACTGTCAAACCCAAGGGTTCTGTAAAGGATTGAGACAGATGTTTATCTCACCTCCTGCACCTTTTGGAGAGATCATGTCACAGCACCCCTCCATCACCAGAATGCTTTATTGTGAAACACAGCACCCTTTTTAACACCGGTTTGCCTGCAACCTGAGACTTGCTGGTAGAGGTTTTCTTCCACGTCAGCTAGTCTTGGCTATCTTAAGTTTTCCTAAAGTGACATGCTGGAATTCCCTCCACACATATCAACCTGGAGATACGTGAGGTGCAGTGAATTGTAAACTTTCACAACTGATTTACATGTCCCAGGTTTTAATACCCTCTCAATTCTTAAACGGATTAAGGAGGACAGTCTTTAGCTACATTTGACAGAGATTATTCTCGACATGGCCTATTTTTCATGGTAGTCATTTTTTGTACTTTGTAATTAGCTATATGGCTTTCTGCATTGATTTTTTTCTTTCTGAATCTATTTCAGGTCTGCTTCCTAAAGGTTGGATATGGTGTTTAGTGACACTACTTTTGTTTATTCTGCAGACTGGCATATTTGATAATTCATTCATTTCTTCACATGACATAAATTGGCAAGGAATAATCAAAGGTTGGAAATAAAATGGGTTTGGCCGTCATAAGATTGATAAAAGCTCTAGAATGGCTGTCCAGTAATAGTAATACTGGAGGCCAGAAATTCAACTGTTTTTTTAGATGAAGCTTATCCAGTTTCTGAGAAGTTTTGTAAGACCTAACATATTTGCTGATGAGGAAATGGGTCTCAAAATACAAAATGCCTATTTCAGGCATTTGAGGGATGAGTGCGCACACACAGGATGATTCATCACCACAAAACATCCCAGCATTTTCTTGTGTGTGTACAAAACAAACAGAAAATTAATCATAGCTTGTTACTTATAAGCTTTCCTTTGAGCCTTGGAAAAGCTAACTCTAACTTTGAACATCACTGTTTCCATAGGGGAAGTATGACTTTTAAAAAATTCAGGGGCACATGCAGCCAATTCCTGATGCACCATGTACTTGCAGTTTGTAAGGCTGTCCACACTGGCAGTCAACCAGATCCTGTTTTATGATTCTTTCCACAAAGATCATCCATCACATCAGGTATATATTTATTTGCCTACACATTTGCAGCCTTGCTGTTTTGATAACCAAGCTAACTTTTCCCCGGGTTTTTATATTTATCTGGAGACAGATTTCAGGAGGTTGCTCCACCACACCATCCTGCTCTCCCACACTTCTTTCTGCAGCTTCTGGCTCCCAAGTCTTCTGTTGCTCCTCCCCCCCACTTAAGTCTCACTGCAGAAACTCCTTCCTGCTTTTCTTGCATCTCTGGTCCTGTGGTTTCTCTTCTTGGATCGCAGCAGGTGACAGAATTCAGTGTCTGCTCCCTTTTGGTGCATTCTCCACTTTCACTGTATCTCCAATGCTACTTGAGAGGGATGGGAGCCACAGTAACCCAGAGAAATACCCTCCATAATTCAAGTCCAATTAGCAGAAGAGTCATATGACATCCCCATCTACAACATCTGGATGTACATCTAGACTATGTCTGCAACCTTGTGCTGTGTTCTTGTGCAGCACAGGATGAATGTGCCAAAATCCCTGGAGGAGCTTCAGCAAGGGACAAGCCCAGCTTTGCATGCTCTGGTCTCCTCTGCCTCATGTAGGAAGCCCTGGAACTGCTAAGGCCACCCGAAAGAGAGCAGAAAAGCACTTCCTGTTCTGTGTATCTGTGACAAGAACAGACACCAAGGCTGTGACAGTCTGGAAAGAGCCCCATGGGACTCATTGCATAGCACAGTGAGGGTGAAAGGCAAAGCCAAGCACAAAGGCAAAAGGAAGAACACGAACACGGAGCACAAGCATTTAAACAAATCAATATGCTGCTCTCCAGAAGCAAACTCTCCATCAGAGCAGACTTGTGACTCTGTTTTACATATTCCATGCTCCAGTCACTGCAGTCATTGCCAGCAATGATGTTTCTGTTGCTGCTGCAGTGGCAGTGGAGTATAAGCTGTCAGAAGGTGTGGGGGCTGGGGTAGGGCTGAATTTACGTGACACAGCGAAAGGAGTAAAGAGCCAGGAGGGACAGTCAGGTGAGTACCTCTGTCTAATAGCAGACAAATAGATTCTGCATCAAATGGGGTCTGTTAAACTGCCATTACCTCATATAATGATAGATTTGGAAGCTGTTTGCATAACTTTTTATGTTCTCAAACCTAGTTCTACATACTAACGCAGTCCATACGGGCTTTTTTACAGGAGCTCATGGAGAATGGAAGCAGGCTTTCCACTCCTGGAGCCTAATGGAGAGGTCAGGCTCTTCTTTGCATCAGGGCAAGGCTCTCAGGCAAGATCTGGCAGCACCTGAAGCAACAGGAAAAGTTTTACCATGGAGATCAATTCAGGTCCTCAGGCTATGGATGGGCCTGTAGCCTGAGATTTTCTAGCTGCCTCATGGAGTGTTAAAAACAAGGACAAGTTACTGTCTCTTAACACCAACACTTCAGTTACACCTTTGTCTATCTCAACTCCAGGGTAGCAAGAGAAACTTTGAGGGTTATATCAGCATCATAAAGGCTTACAGCTTTTTCAAACCCTACTCTCCTCACCCAGAACAAAGACGTGGCATCAACCACTATCACTTATGACAGAGAGGTCAGCAGGAATGCAGCTGGGACCATCCCACCCCATTCAACAGAAAGCCAAGAGATAATAGAAATGCTACACTCTGAACTGGAGAGAGACTTGAAATATCAGTTCAACAACAAAAGGGTACCTATCCCCATCCTGAGCCAGTCTACAATGCTGGGTCTTAAAGAAAATTAGCGTCATAAAACATCAAGTCAAAGCCATATTCAAAGCCAAGTCAATGCCCTCAAGTCAAAGCCACTGGAGTCTCAGTTCTGTTACTCACAATTATTTTAAGTATTTATTGTTGGAAGTGGGAGGAAAATGCAGAAACTGAATTGAAAATTGATGTGAAGATGTGACAGCTACACTAACACAATGTCTTTGTATGATGGACTACTCATAAAATGCCTTGTATAATCAGATGCACAACAAAAATATCTGAATGTGTCTTGCCATGTATCAGATAAAACATGGAGGACCTATTTGGCATCGCACCCACCTGCTTTTCCCTCAGCATCCATCCCTCTTGCAATAGAGAGAACAAGAAAGAACAAGACACAGAAGCATGAGAGGGAAGAGAAAGAAGACAATGCTAAAGATATGAAAAATGTCTGTTTAATTATGCTCCAGATTTTATCTCTGTTTCATATCAGCTCTCTCCCTTTCCAAGAGAAATAACTGACATATGCTTTATTTTGAAAGTAGAATAACACAAAAAATGAGAATTGGCCATGAATCCTGGCATTAATCTCCTTCCACAACAGCCTCTGATTGAGTCAGAGCTATTATTCTCACTTTCAGGTCTGAGTCACTATCAAAAAGGATGCTATGTCTCCAGCATCCTTTCCAGCAGCAGTATACACTGTCTAGCAGGGATGTTGCAGAGCATTTCAAGTACTACAGAATTTTCTCTGACTCTTGCTTTTGACCTCTCCATTCAAAAACTCACAGCCAAAAGGAGGACAAGGAAATAGTACTGCTGTTCCAGTTTCCTTATTATCTGCTTTCTTATGGCCTTCTTCAGTTTACTCCATGACAGCATTTAAAACATTATCTTCCCCACTACAACCACACTGCCTCATGAAAACCCTCCCCTGCTTAATTTGAACTCATCCCTTTTACTCTGTTTGCAGAAAAACCATTGTCTCCCATTGTGGCTCCTCTTTTGTCTTCTCTGCTCCTGTGCCTTCTGCTTACATGCATCGAAATCTTCCTAAAGATCAGTTGGCATCTTTTTTTTGCTCTGAACTTGGGATAGTCCTTAACAGGCCACCCTTAATATTCCCACTCACTACTCACACAAGGAATTGTTACACAAGGAAGTGTTACTCTGCAGCCCAGCTGCTGAGCTCAGCATAGGACACCAGGTACTCAGGAACATTAATTCCCATCATATGTAACATCTGCTCCCTGTCTTTGCCCAGCTTCACCTGGGCAAAGCCCTGCACCCCACCCTCTTTTCCAACAGAAGGAGGAATGATCCCATGCAGGAGGAGTGTACTTAGAACCACAACTGCCTGACAGCTGATGAAATAGTGCATTGTGTAACCCACTGAACCTTACTTTAAACTTCAGGTTTTCATCTCCCTTCAACGCTCTTCTAAAGTAACCATGGAGCTTTTAACATGGGTAGGGAGGTGGAGGAGACTGACTTCAGATGCAGAACTTGTTCCCCGAGTTTTCCCAGCTCTCATTTAAGGTTCTGGACAGCTAGAATTGAGAGAGCAGCCACCTTAGGGAGTGGGATGGAGAGCACACACCCTACAGCCTTCTCCCAGTCATGAGAGGATATGGCACCCAGAACCAGAGAATGGAATGGTGATCCTAACAAATGCTCCTGGTCTGCTCTACTCTGAAGCTGAAGAGCATCTCCTCTAAATTTATTATGTTCCCTTCAATAGAGGACCTGAGTGCTTTCCTCAGCCAAATTTCCCAGCTCACCACCTGCTTTCCGTGCAAACACCTATGGAGATCTGAAGGCAGACTTGTGCCTGTTGTTGTAGTTATGACAATAATGCAGGACTCAAATAATGCTACTCTTATGCTTAGACCCCTTCAATCAAGAAGCTTTCCTGAACCATTTCATTGTGCTGTCTTCAGGAACAATACTTTTATCACTGCAAATATTCAGTGTGATGGGATGTGGGACTGGCTGGCAAAAGGAAACAGCTTCAGAAAAGAGACAAGGGTGCCTTCTGGCATATTTTGGATGGGACCATTTCTGTACCTCAGGAGCTGACAGGACTACAACTATTTTCTTTTTGCTGTTTGTTTGTTTGTTTTTTTACCTAAACACTATTTTTTCCCAATCATCTGAAAAAAAACCCTGACAGCTTAGGTACATTTGTGCATTTTTGTTTCTGGTCAAATCTCCATAAGCCATCACTTATCCCTTCATTCAACATCACTCTTCGCTTAAGTGACTTTTCAGAACTAAGCCTGTATGGAACTGACTGTAGTATTTTATCCTCACTGTGAAATATTCTTCACTTTTGTGACACCAACTAGTCTTGAAATGCTGTAAAAATGCTGACAGAAGAAATACCAGGGAACGGTTTTAAAAAGCTTGTGAAGGATCAGTAGGTCCAGAGGTGTTTTTTCAGCATCAGAACAGCTAGGGGACATTTAAAACCAAACGGAAAAAATTCTAGAGGACACAGAGGATTTAGTGTATTTGAGGGAGTCACCAACATGAAAGGTAACATATTTTGGTGGAGGCTGGAGGGGACAGGATCTGATGGACAGTATTTCAGCCCTATAGTAGTAACAGGGGGGCAGGCAGCGCTACTGGAATGTGGGGAAAGCAATGAAATGAGAAAGGTAAATGAAGCGAAGTGTAGCATCAGGCAGAGGCCCCAACATCACAAACTCAGTTGCAGTGTGCATTCTCATAGATCCCCTGAGTTTTACATTGAAGAGAAGTGACAAAATCATCAGGAGAGAAATGAGAATGACCAGCAGAAGCCTGAGGAGGAACAGTGTGAGAAGGGAGTCAAAAACACTAAAGAGCTGCCTGAGGTTAGTGCTACTGGACTACGATTTATGAAAGGATATATTCAAAACTGCCTCAAAGGTTAAATGTGAAGCTTGGACAAGAGAATGAGAGAAAGGAAAACCTTTGAGAGTCCAAGATGTAAGCCAGATACGTGGCATGTACAGCTTAGCCAGCACAATTGCACTGGAAACTGAATTCCTGAACAGCAGCTCTTTGTTTTGCTGTTTTGAAGTGGCACTCCCAGGCATGTCCTTGTCATTTGAGCCCTGATGGCTTCCACTGCTACAGCACCTCTACTACAACAAAGGAGGAACCCTTAAAATAAAGCTGTGGAACAGTCATTAAAATAACACCAGTCCTCAAGGATTTCATTTTCAAATGTAAGCACCAGTCCACATATATGCGTACACTCAGATGTACATATACATGTATATATGAGGTTGCATTTTCTCCTGCTCATCAGAACTCTTAAAAATACTTTTTAGCTGTGTTTTAAAGTATTTCTTAGAAATCCAGATACAAATAAAAGTGATTTTTGCCAACATGTTCCACAGTCTCACTTTGGAGACCAAAGAAGTACTTCTCATTCTCCCAGATAAAAGTCACGGTAGAATTACTTTTATGAAACCCCCTCCCATTTAGGCTTTTCCCAAGTTTTTACTGCATTCTGGAAGAAGCCATTCCCCTTCCAAAGCAAGTGGTCCTACAGGTTCTTTTGTGGACCCACAGCCCTGGCTTCCCCTCTGCCTTTGTCCAGCTGAATCAACAAGAGTCTTGCCCATGTACAGACTGCACGTGGCCCCTGAAGGGGGGAAATTATGGCCAGTTAATTTAATTTTTCACCCTCTACAATTATGGGGATTGTTCTGCTTTTAATTCAAATCAAATAGCCCTTTTTCACTTAGCTTTGTTACATCTTTAATTACGACCTTAGGTTGAGGTGGTATAATTTTACTTTAAGAGATATGCCAGAACTCAAGTACTGACATCTCCAGGTTTCATAGAAATTGCAGGGATCATAGGAATTTAACCTGATAATTACCTCAATATTTCAAGACAGACAATCACCATATAAAATAATTATGGGTTGTTGTTTTTCCAAATTCTCTTTGTGGATTACTCTAGGTGAGTGCAGGTTAGAATATATGATGTTAAGTAGATATAGAAACAGATATAAAGAGGTACAATATGCCTAAATACGATATTATTCAACCACATGTATAAGGAATGCCAAAAGACAAAGAGAGGCACCTCTTTTTAAACACATAAAATAGCAAATATCACAATCCCAGTTAAGGAATGCTCAGATCAAGGATTCTTTTCCATGACCTCTTCAGCCATGGAAGTTTTATCTCTATGGGGCTCTCAAGAATTGGTACAAATGAGAGCAAAAACACCCTTTGTACACTTCTTGCATGAAATCTTCAAGAACTGGCCCTTCTGTCACCCATATAAATTGTCTTTTACTAACAGAAGCCTTCTCAGCCAGCACTTAATCTTGCTCCTTAGCACAACTGTGGTGATTTAAGCTATAAACTACTACTTCCTAAGATTTTCTTCCTTTAATTAAAAAAAAAAAAAAAAAGAAAGACCAAAAGGGGAACATTTTAATATACTGTAAACTGATTACATTTTGTGGGTATTTTTCTCTCTTCAAAATGCCAATGCTTTTGTTATCTCTTGCACGTAAAGAGGCAAAGAAAAAAAAATTACTTGGCATGATTTCCGTCATGTTGATTCTTCTGGGTTCTCAGATATTATGATCCATGGAAAGTCTGGATTCATGCTTACTTCTACTCTTCATTAAGTCAGTTGTAGTTGAATTGCTGGTAGGGCAGGCTGCTGATACAGTAGGTGGGCATGCTGAATAAAATACATACCACAGCTGTACCTGCACTTGTCAGAGAGCCAACCTGCTTTATGCCAGTCTGTTCTCCACTGCTTCCTGGTCATAGCCCATCTGTTTCTGAATTTATAAAATGCTGAAGAACACAAATATCTGAACCTATTAGAGGTAACATGCTTCAATTAAATTCTGATTGTGGAGCTGTGCTTAAAAGACTATCATTGGTACTGTATCTCCTTCAAATTTGCCAGAAAAATAGACATACATCCATAGGTACTTCTGTGGAATTCAGAGGCTTTTCTGTGTAGTGGCTTCTATATATGGTGCACCTGGCCAATATTCTTGCAGTTGCAAACAAAATTGAAACCAAAAAAGACTTGCCAAGCCAGAGTATGGAAGGTTACTAAGACAGATTAGATAAAAACCTACATATAGGGAGAGGTTCCACAGTAGGAGCCCTCACAGGTGAAGTAAGCCAGACAACTATTAACCTGAAGTTTTCCAGCAGCTTAAAGAAGTGCTTTACATTTCAGTTGGATTCAGTGATAACATAGAGTGATAATGCACACAAAAATGATGGAAATAATAAAAGTTTATCATGTACATGTAATTTTTGCACTGAGGATGAAATACTCAACTTTACAAGGTCAGTTTCATAAAAACTGCGACTTAAAGGAACTCAGCAGGCTGTCAATAACTGATATAATAGGAACAGACTTCAAACAGAAAAAATAGGTGAGGGATATATCCCCAGGAAATTTGCTGAGGATACCTACAGTACCTATGATTAAACTATCTGTCCTCTGGATGTCATCATTGCTCTTTTTATATGCTGTTGGTTAAACATGCATTTATGTAGAAGATAACCACAGCCCTAAGGAATCTGGCTGGGGTGCATTATTTTTGGTAACTCAGTGCATTTCCAATTAGAACTGAATTACAAGAGTGTGGTCCATATCATTACTATTTATAATCTAAAGTGAACTTTTTTCTATAATGCAGTGCAAAATAAATGACCCCCTGCATACATTTCATTTGACGTGAACTCACATCTCTGCTTCAGGAAGCACTTTGTGCCTCTTCACTAAAAATTTCCATCTTCCCATATGTGCAGCTGAGACATAGCTGCCAGTCAGCAATAGTGTTTGCAGTATTTGCAAAAATCTTTGCTTTAACCTGGAACCAGAATTTAAGATTTTCAAAATACGGTGCTTGGTTTCTCTGGCAAGGGAATACTCCATTAGCAGTGATGCACCAGAGCAGAAAGGAAAAATTTCATATACACCTTACTGTGACAAGGCTGACCCTGAGAGATTTGATAGAGAAATCAGACCAAAGTGTGGCACTGCAGATATTTACCATACTCCTACGAGATCTTTTGTAAGATATTACAGCAAAACAGCCTAAGTAGAAGCAGATCTAAGCTGAATCATTCTCCCAGCATGAAGAATGAGGGTGAATGCAAATCTTCTCAGTACCTTTCAAGTGCAGATGAATCCAAAGACAAGGAGGGGCTGCCTGTCCAGTGGAGCACTGGGGCTGCTGGCAGGTGATGCACCTGAACTGGCCCCAGCCAGGTGGGGAAGGAGATTGTCACCTTTGCACTTCTGTTCTTGAGCTGTGCCAAATGTTCATCAGCTGCTGTCAGCAACCATCCTGAAACGGTGTCTATTTTAGCAGCATGAGGACCACTCCAGAAGCCTCAGAAATACAAGTCTGATCTCCTTTTCCCTTCTGCATGGCCTTTGAACACAAAGTGAGTTGTCAGAGAGCTACATGGCACCAAAAACCTCTCCAGCTTTCACAGAATTATTATTATGGAGCTTTCAGAGAGAGGTGATGCCCAAGTAGTACAAGCTAAGGCTTAACATATTCCTTCCCAGCAATAAACACGCCTCACTCACCAAGTTGCCCGAGGTTGAATTTTCCAGAGATATGGGGATAGGTGCTCCATTCCCAGCTTTATCCAAAGCATTAGTTCAGTCAGCTTTCAGCAAACCACTTGCACTTACCTCTACAAAAAGAACCTAGACTTAGCTTGCAAGAAACAGAGCTCAAGTCAGCAAAGCAAGAGGCACTTATAGTCTGTTAGTTTTCTATGTGTTTGTGATTTTGGAAACATCTCATGCTGTTAGCAGGGCTGGGCAACTCAGCATTCTTTTAATGCCTCAGCCCTAGGAGGATTGTAAAGTTTGATACTCTTGTAAGTAGTTCACTTATAAGAAGTAAGTAAAGAAGAATGTGTTAGGTGACTGGACAAATCTTTAAAAATTGGCTCTTACCTCATTTTTAAGGAAGAAGTTGAGGGTTTCCTCATCCTTATACTCAACAACTATTAGGTAGAAATCCAGCTTCTGAGGGAAGAGCTCATTTCCAAGGATCCTTACTTCTATTTAAAGTGAAACACAGCAACAGATGAGGAATAAATTACAGTCTGCTGGGGGGCTGTGTGTTTCTCAGCAAAGGCTAGCCAAAGCCCTTCCACCTGCTTGCCACGTCCTCAGGACATGGGCCAGCACAGATCTGAACATGGCAGAGCTGCACCAGCCCAGTAATGACAGGCTCAAGCTTTGAGAAAGGCTGATGGGTTTGGATGTAGCAATGTGTTACTGTGGCTCCATGGCTTGTGGATCAGAGCTAGCCTGGGTTTCATCTGGGACACAAAGAGACTCTGCCCTTAGAGAAGCCTTATATGCCCAAAGGGCTGTGCAAATATTGAAGCACTATCTCAGAGCCAATCCCCTTGAGGATGTGTTCTTTATCTTCACTATGTCATCTTTTACTGACCACCCAATATTTTCAGGAGAGCTGTGACATTTATTACAGTCAGTTCACCATTTTGTAGTATGAAGCAGAATTATTAAAAGATGTACTGGATGGTCATTCTATTGTTTTTAAGCATCCTCTGGAGATGTGAAAACATGGCCAGAAAAATAACCTTGATGTGCTGCCCCGTTTCAACACTGGAGTTTTGCCTTGCATGTTAATGTGTATGTTTTCATGCCTCAGCTGCACTAACTGTACTCCTTTCCTGTTTCTATTTATTTTGGAAGCAATATATGTTTACTAAATCAGTTGAAAAGTGTTAATGATCAGTTCATAGAATACTAATGTGGATTCAAATTACTTTCACATGAATCAGGACAAATTAAAAAATACTATTTGATCATAAACTGCTTCAAATCAATGTCACAAGAATTCTGGTATCTTGAAATAGAGATTCCTTTCTTTCATTTTGTGAAGACCTCATTAGATAGTTAAATTGATCAAAAAGGTGTGGGGACAAGAACGCATGGATTATCCATGGTTCATGTAACAAAGAGAATGGATAAACTCTGTGCTATGTGCAGGAAAGGGGAGGATATCAAAACCAGTTGCTCCACAAGCAATGCCTCTTCCATGTGCCTGAGAAGGAAGAAGGAGACACATAAATGCAAGGAAAAGAGTGGTGACATGGCTACAGCCAGCCCTGACCCACACCACAGCACTGAGCCCTGAGACACAGATGTGAAACCTGAGGACTGGTAACCCACATGGACACTGGGTCAAAAAGTTTCCAAGGGAAATTTTTATTGCATCTCAGAACATTCAGGCACACTCCAAAGATGAACCCATTTCAGTGACATTTCAGCATGATCCTGTCTTGATCTGAAACAAGGCTGTGTTTCAGAACTGCCTTTCAAGCATATCTCATAGTCTAAAGGTAGGAACTTAGCAAAGTTATTCTCCTCTACTAATTCCTCCAGGTTTTAGTAGAGGAGAATAACCCAATTTAGTGACCTCCACTGGGGAAAAGCAGACAAGTGAGGTGTTACAGTGCACATGCTGTTTGGGAGCAGAGTGCTAGCTAAGCATATGCCATGCCCACCGGCCATACCTACCCACAGGTGACAAGGAACACACCACCCCTGGCAAGCCAGCCTTCATGGTTCTCCTGCTCACAGAAAGCCTTTTTTTCCCCATCTGTTAAAATCTGCCCTTCTCAGGCTCCCAGAAGCTGGAAGTTAACCTCTTAGTGCTTTATCACACAGGGATGTGATGTGCTATCCTAGAGAAACACTTCTTACTTGGATGCTGGGTGGATTACACGGTGATTGCTGGGAAGGTCAAACTGGCATCGCTGAACTAATCAATACTGGAGGGTAAAACCAGTTTTGGGAGTTAAACTGCAGCTGTACCATGGCACTTACTGGATCCCAGCAGAGTGAAGATGCACAGGAAGAATTTATCTCTGGTCACCTTTTCCTTATTCATGAAGGAATAATTGTGGGCACAATATTTCCTCAACCATGATTGTCCTGAATTGTGGTTTAGGACCTTAAGGCAGGATGTCAGGCTGGGCTTGCCACTATTTTTTTGCAGAGACCAGGTAGAACATTCAGATTCAGGCCCTTTACTCTTTTATTTCCTTTTTTTGTAAATAAAAAAGTGTACTTTCTTATGGATATTTTAAGCATGACAATTAAGACTCATTTAGGAGACTACCAGAAAAAATAAGCTCTCCAGCCTACTCTATTTCATTCAAGACAATTTTATCTAACGGATTTTTAACAAATTTAAAACATTGCCCATATCTACTCTAGCTATGAGGCACTGGTAATCAAGTCAAGCACCATTGACTATGAGAATAGTGAACTGTATAAAATGACTTCTCAGCATTATGTAGTGTCACAGCCCAATTTAAATAACACGTTCATTATTCAAGGTCTCATAATTCGTACGTATAGAAATAGATACAGGCAGCTGAGAGAGGTTTTCAAGCTTTCAACAGTTAAATAAATAAGCAACCTGTATCATTACAATTGTACTGTACATTCTTGAAATATCTGATAGGTTGTTGGAAAGTCCTTTCAAAATGAAACCCAGTAATACAAAGTGCTAATTTAAGCTGAAAGATGCATATACAGATGGCTATTACATATTGACGCTGCTTTTACAGGAACGAACAGAAGATTTGAGAGAAACTGTGCTTTCTGGGAAGGAATCTCAGACATTATTATTATGTTGATGTACAAAAGGGCTCTTACAACTGTGATTACAGAAATCTAATATTAAAGTCATGCTCTTTTCTATAATTTAAGTGCATGTAGGTATTTGTTTCTGAGCGACATGGAATATATTGCAGATGTTATTGTCTTGATTTTCATATGCATTTAGAAGATTTCAAAGTGAAATTGTTGCAATCCTATTCTATCTGACACTTCTGGTAGAACCATGGTTGAAGAAAGGTATTCCACAATTTTTTTATAGCACTCAAACCCAGTCTCAGAATTTCCTGTAGCTCAATAATTTTATACTATACTTTAAGTAATGGGATTTACAAAATATAAATATATGACCATTATTATAGAAATAAAATGTACAGATACATTAACCTGAGCTGTTTATAAGTAATTTTAAAATAAATGTATCAGTTTAATATTTGCTTTTTTGTATTTTGTAAGGTCAATAAATTTGGCAAAAACTATTTCTTCACCATGATGGCAGTGAGACAATTAAGCAGGTTGCCCAGAGAAGCTGTGGATGCCCCATCCCTGGAAGTGTTCAAGGCCAGGCTGGTTGCAGATTTGAGCCACCTGGTCTAGTGGGAGTTGTCCATGACAAGAGGAACTAGATGATCTTTAAGGTCCCTTCAAACCCAAACCATTCTATGAGTCTGTGATACTCTTCAACAAAGACAAACACAAAAGAAAAAAAGACAAACAAGTTTCACCCATCTATTCTTTCCAAAGCAAAAGAACTTTAAAAGTCTCTCCTACATCTGATACTCGTGACTTGGGACCTGCTGTGTCTGCTGAATTTAAATTGTGAGTGAGAGATGAATTTATGCCATGCTGTTAAGTATTAAGTACCTCAGCAGAAAACATTTCTCCTCCTTTTCTGCAGGTAAACTCTGTCTCTAGACAGAGTCAGGGCAGACAGCTGTGTTCCCTCTTTACTGAGGAACAGATGAGAAACATTGTCCTCTTCTGACTGACACTGGAGCAAATCCTTCAGAAACCTGGCACTTCTGGGGCATTTCTGAGTTTGCTTTTCACTGTTGACCTCACAAAGCAGCCTTCCCAAAGGAAAACACAATGCCCCTCACCTCAGAATACACAGAAAGGCCCATGTGTTCCTCTTTCTGATTAGTCCTGCCCAGACATCCATTTATCATCAGGGCAGGAATTGAAAGTATTCTTGCAGCTTTATAAAGCTTTACTTTGCCATTTGGCATCTTTGTTGATACTCCAAGATTTAACCTTTGTCTTTTAGTCCCAGACATGAACATATAGGCTGCCTCCACCATTCCTGGTGTTCCACCAATTTCTCACTCCTCTTTCCTGGGTCAGTCTATAAACAGACAGACAGTTGTGCCTGATGTGAACATAATCCCTCCTGAGTACCTCCACTGTCCTTTCCTAACTCCCTTCCTTTATTTCACCACATCACGTAGAATTTGTTCTATATTTTTCTCTTGGTGTTGTTATGTTATCATTATATTGATAACACATATTGAAAGCATTCTCTCTTTCTTAATAGTTCTCAATGTTACAAAGCTAGTGAAGCTTTAAACCAGTTTTTAGGCATTTCTCCCACTGGATTTCTTCCTTTCCATGCTGATCACTTCTTCATGCACAATCCTTCCTGAACTCACCTTCATGACTCAGGGGGAGATATTTCATATTTACCAGAAGAGAGCACACACGAACTCTCATCTACTCCAGGAGGTCTTGCAGTGTCTTGCTAACATATTGCTGTTTTACTTCAGCACCTCAAAACAGGATCTGTCCTGCCAAACATGTATTTATGCTTCACAATACATCCTCATCCTCCTCTGAGTACTCCTGGCATAACTGAGCTGTGCAGTTGGATGCTGTTGCTCTGTACAGCCTGATTTCTGGCTCTGTGAGGAGAGAAGATGCTTCCACAGATTCTATGAGGTCCTACAGCTTGGATGGCCAGGAGACCATGATTACAGGCATACTGTGGAAAACACTTGCTCAACAGGGCACCAACAAGTACCTTCATGGTGTATACTGGCTTTGTTGAAGTCAGGTGAACTGCAGGAAGTTGTAGAGGATTTGGCATTATTCTGGCTATTAAAAAACCCCCACCAAGCCATGTCATTCATTCAGTGAGCATATCCTGAGTTCCTATGTCTCTGCTGCCTGTGATCTCTTTTGGATAGCTAGTTGTGTACATGAACATACCCCCGTAGGTCAGACTCAAACCCATCCTTGCCCTGCATCCTGTCTCTGAGCTCTCAGTAGGAGATTCTTAGAGGACAAGAATGAGAAACAGGACTAATCAGAAATCCCTGTGTACATTCTCTCAGCTTCCAGCAATCAGCTGCTTAGAGGACTTTGAACTGCAGCTTGCCACAGCACCATCATGTCAATAGTCCCCCATGGACCTATCGTCAGTGATGTATCTTATTTTTTTTAACTTGTAACATGAGTTCCACAAAATAATTATGCCCTGCATGACAAAAGTTTGCTTTAAATTCCCTGTGTGATTATAACACTGGAACCCCCTTAGGTCCTGTATTGTCAGAAACAATGCATTAGTCACTCTCTAATCACTTTCTCCATGACACTCATTATTGTGCACATCTCTGCCTTTTTCCCTTTAGTGGATCCTCTGAAGGGTCTAGATTATTTACTGTCTCTCTGTCGTATTTCCTTGTACCTTCCTAGTTCGATGCCTTTGGAACACAGAAATCAACCAAATAAAAGATGAAAGAGGAGGGCTCATTAGAATTGTTCCTAGCATAGATTTTAACAGTTTGACTTGACCAGCCTTGATTGTGACTAAATTGTACTTAGCAAGTATATCACTAGGAAAAAAATCCAAATAAATATTAAAATATCATTGGCTAACAAATGGTAGTACTAATAAACAGACTGGTTTGTCAATGAATAGCGTGTAAAAAAAACAATAAAATAAACAGATGGAATAAAACATAATCCCAAGATAATTTCCAAAATAAACAGGTAGTTCTTATCCCCAACACTTAGTGAAGGCTCAATCGCTCTGGGAGGGAACTCTCCAAGTTTACCCCTTCAAGGCAATGAAAATAAAGGGAAATGCAGAGTTGACTCTCCAGGTCTCTGCAGTACAATTGCAGAGTCTCTGGTCTCTGCAGACAATTGCATCTGCTCTGCTGTTGACCCCTTGAACAGGGTTTCAGAAAATCCATGCATTTAAGAAACGCTGCATGACAGCTTATTACTTCCTCGAACTGTCACTTATCTGTGGCTGCAAGTGACTCAGCTGAACAAGTATTGCCTCCTACATTTTCCTGTATTTGTTAGCAACAAGATTGGCTTTCTTATGCATGGTCAGCACAACACTTTTTCTCTTCTGCAAGAAAATAGAAAAAAGATAAATTTAGGCTGAACAGCCCAATATTTTCATAAAACACTTTGAAAGGCAGCTGCACCTCTGGACAGTTTCAAAGCCCCTGTATCAGGAGATGCTTTTGCTTTGTGCTGGCAAACTCTGCCATTCTTCCCCAACCCACAGCAGACTGAGGCATCTCTTTGCCAAGACACCACACCTGCACAGTCACAGTTAGCTGACAGGAGGCAAAATCCTAGCAAGGATACCACAGTCCGTGGCCACCTCTGTCCTTGCCCAGCCTGAGTCTCACACAGCCTATATGATCATTGCAAACTTGTTCTCACATGGTTTTTCTTACTTTTTCCCTGGTGAAACAAAACTTAATCATTAAAAAAATGAAAAAAGGGTTTTTATACAGCAGCCAGTAATCCATTTAGCAGCCAGTAGCTGAGGTGACTTCACTGGGATCTGGAATTGCCTCCTAAATAAGAATTAGTACCCTTAATGACCTACAGAGTTGCTGGTACACAGAGCCTGTGTAGGTGACAGACATTGAGACAAGCTGCCAATAATTTTGCAAGAACATAGTCCCACATAACCTGCCCAGCATAACTGAAAGCCCTGCTCTTTACTTTGATCTTTTGAGTCAGTGGATATTTGGATATTCTTCGAGGAAACACTAATATGCCAAGGCTCTTCTGTTATCATTAAGAAAACAATAAACAGGTTAAGCAGGTGCCTCTCCTGTGGGCATTACTAATCTAAAAGTTCATCTGTCACTTGGCAGGTAGCTATCACAAAACCCATGAATATGTGTGTGAAAATACTGCCTTTCCCTGTGCTTCCAAATAGAGATGGAAAAGTGGAGTGTGCTATTATTATTAGTTACTGAATCAGTGTTTCAAATTCCTTCTCAGGAAAGAATCTGTGCCCTGCCCAAGGGAACACCCACCCCTCTGAAGGATGGATGATAAAGTCTCTTTTCTGGCGCGAATTTTAAAGAGACTTTTATGGAATTCTTTCACAACATGTGTTCGTGGGAGAAGGTAAAAAAAAGACTGTGTAAACCACTCATTGTGCTGGCTCATGGCATGGGACTTAGAGTGGTGCAGGGAAGGAGGAGAAAAAGGACTTTGGCAGCCATCTGAATTTAGGTGGTCAGGGAAGGGACTTAAATACAACTTCCAGAGTAGATGGTCTGCAAAGGTGGCCAAATCAGCTTTTCACCCAGGTAAAATGAAGGAGATGCAGACACAGAGAAATTCACAGAATCATTGGGATTAGGAACTGTGGCTAAGATGACCCTTTGAAGAAGTTACCATAGGTGGTGACAAAAAAAAAAGTTGAAAAATAAGGTCATAATGCCTAGCCAGTATATGGGAGCACATGTATATATATATATTTTTTTTTTTTTTACAAGGCTGACATAATTTCTTCATTTCTCAGAAAATTTGGTTATAAAAAATAACTGCATTTGCATTTTCAATTCATTTTTTGAAAGTTTTTGCATTACATTCTGTTAAAAAACAACACTACTAAAAATGTACAACAATAAAACATTAAAAGCTGAAAAAGCACTTTTATTGGTCATCATATCTGAATATGGGGTAATCAAGCAGCATTCCCAGTGTTTGTACTATTTTTTTTTAATGCCTTTTCAGTATATTCAGAACAGGAATTTATGAAAATATCCAGGAAAGAAAAGACTTCGAATATTTTAAACTGGCTACTTTAAAGGTATCAAAAAAAAAAAAAAAAAAAAGGTCAAATAATGATTGGAGAGATTGGATTGGCCAGTGCTATTTGAATCAGCTTGTAAAATGAAGTAATATTTAAAAGAGGTTTTAATACAGGCTGACACCAAGTCAGATATGTCAGAAGAGAGAATGTAGGTCACACTAACAACACAGAATACCATATCCTGAAATGCAGTGACACTGAAAAGGACTTCAGAAAATCAATTTACCATGAATTCCCTATGTAATCTATGGGCTAAGGTTAATGCAATACTTGCATGATTATGCAGGAGGCCATGATATTACAGGTATGTGTCAGTGATGGGACCAGCACTGCTATGTCCAGTTCTGGTATCTGATTTTCAGATAATGATAATTCTGGAATATTGCAAGGCAATTGAGAATGAGTCACTAAATTATTGGAAACTGTGGAATCCTCACCTGTGCATAACACACTGCACCAGCCACCCACAAGGAGAGGGCATGGATAACTCACCACAGAGCCAGGGAAGTGCTGGGAAGGGAAAGTCCTGACTCCAGGGGACTTTGCAATTAATGAGCAAAGCCTCAACAGTAAGTAATTAAGAAAGAGAATGTATGCAAATGCAGGTTGGGAAAAAATAAGTCTAGTCTTTTAAAGTAAAGTAAGTATTAGGTTAAAATTAAGTGCTTGAGAGCAGCAATGTTATAAGCTGATGTCTTTCCAGTAAGAATGAGTGCCTTTACAAAAGATACACTGCAGCTTGTCTGGGACCTGGGGCTGAAATCACATGGCTGGCATGATGCAAGAAATAACACCAGAGGTTCTTGATAACCATAAAGCCTCAAAATCATAATACATTTACTAGACTATGAATATTTTGACACAAAGAGGAAACAGAAGTCAAGGAAAAATAAATCTTTGTGTTTACATGGTCAGTGGTTTACCAGTTATCTACAAAGCAGAAGACCCCCCCAGCAGGTGAAACCAAAACAAAAATACACATGCTGCTTTCTTACAAAATGCAGGATAGAAATAAGGTCTGTGGAAAAAATATTTTTGACTGTTTGCTTGTTAAAAGAAGCAACACTTTTTTACATGCACACAGACAGAGGCACAGAGCCAAGAAGCAGGAAGACTGAAGGAGAGAAAAATGAGTATTTAAAAATGATGTGTTCAAATATCCCAAATATTTTATTAACACTTGCATTCAAAAGTGGATTTTAAGCTGCCATTTCAGCATATCTATTCTCCCATGTAAAAAAAAAAAAATAGTAAAAACATAAATCAATATTCAAGACTGTTACCAAGGCAGTTAGTGCTGCAACATTTGCATTTAGGAGCAACAGATCTCTAGAACTGGCTTGTGTGCATGCAAACATTTTCAAGGAAGTGTCGGAGTAACTAATTAAAAACCCCTCCATCCTTGTTCATTATCATCAGCTGCTGGAAGCTGCTATGTGAGTATTAGCTTTAAAATCATGTTGGGCCAGCCTTGAAATTCACAGCTTACAAAACTTTACCACCAGGCAAACAAAACTCTTAAAACAAAAATAAAGTATGAAAAGAACCAGATCATCATTATATAAAAGGGAGAGAATAGTGCAGAGATTTAAAAAAGAAAATGAGGCTCAGAATGTAACAAACTGCCTCAAGTACAAGCACATCTGATTAATCTACTGCTCTTTCTAAAAACAGCTGATAGCCTTCATCACAAAAAGTGACAAAGGGAACAAAACCAACTTGGGGAGTAAAAATCACTAAAGAAGAAGAAGAAAAGGCTTTCAACTGCTTTGACAATGAGGTGACTCAAAGAACTGTGTTAGGTATAGCACTGTTTAATATGTTAGCAAACAGGAGAAGGGGCTTAAAAATTCAGCCAATAACACTGGAATTTGATACAATTATTGAGACTTGTCCAATATTATGAGAATATTATGAACCACTTCAGAAGGGCCTAATAAACTAACTAAATAGGCAAGGAGATGGCAAATAAAGGTCACTGGAGAGAGAGACATGTGAATGCATATTAGAAAGAATTTCTCCCATGCATCTGTGCTAAAAGGCCAGCACTGACACTGCCTTCGAGCACACACAAAACTGTGTTTGGGGGTAGTGCCGCTGACAGTGCAGGAAGAGCTCCGGTAGGAAACGCTTGTGTGGATCGGGACCTCCGCTGAATTTGCGACCGTTGTGGGGGGAGGTGGAAGGGAGTAAAACTGTGGGCAGCTGGCCGACAATCTGTCCATGTGCAAGAGCAGGCAAAGAAATAAAGCAAAACAAAACATGTTCCTTCTGCTTCACCATAAACAACTCGACCAAAAAAAGAAAGGTACGGACCAAACTAGGAAATAGAGAGGCCATTACAATTTCATTTTGTAAAGGAGTGATTTGGCCTTTCTGCTCAGCATAGCCCAAGGAATCGCAGAAATGAAACGGGTCCCAGAAGAGGCCACAGAAATGATTAGCTCGCTGAGGAGAGAGCAGAGGGAGGCTCACCTCTAGTGACGCATCCGTCTGCTCCCTGCAGGAGCCGAGCTGGGATCAGGAGACCCCGGTAAGGAGCTGTAGTGAATCACCCTGGGGAATTACCCTGGGAACCAGGGGAGGGTTGGAGAAGGGACGTGCTGGAGTCACGTTTTTCTGCAGTGCTCCCAGCCCCTCTGGAGAGGGCTTGTCCCAGGGAGACTGCAAACCCTCACTACCCCTCTGTGGGATCTCCATCCCCTCACATCAGAAAGATCTTCCAGCACAGGAGAGTTGAAGCCTGTTTCGGATAAGGGCCAAACGCCTTAAGCCCTCCATTACTGTAGGGGAACTCCAGAGATGCTGGAATAACATTGGCTTCATTTATGTGAAAACAGGGGTGTTGTGCAGGCTGACTACACAGCAAGTTCTAAGACTAAACAAAATGGTTCTATCTTCATAATGGAAAAAATAACATTTTTTTAATAACTAAGGTTCTGAAAATAGTAGTGACAAACCACGAATTGTTCAGTATTTCCTGCTATATCAAGCAGATACAGAACAGAATAAGGAAATCTGTGTGTTTCACATTATGGTTTTATGTATTGTGCATTGAGCTCGCCTAAGAGCTAAACAGCATTTGATTTGTTCCTAACAATAAATAGAAAAAGGATTGCCAATTAAGAATGTGGGACAGCTATTTTTAACGAAATGTTTTTAAACTTTTGGCGAAGTACGAGAGAAAGGCAGTGCCATCTGTCGGGGAAACACGGCCGGTTCAGGGACCGCGAGAGCTCGGCGCTGCTGCGCCTTGGGGAGAACAAAAGCCCGGCCAAGGGACCAGCCTGGTTTGATGCGGGATAAACTTTTGCTGATGAACAGAAAAGAGAGGTGAAACAATCTGAGTGGATTCAACACCGGACTGTGTCAACCAGCAGCTGTGAGATGTATTTAACACCTTCGTGCTCCTTCTCAGCGACAGTTCAGGACGTCGGGTACAGGGCGATGGAGCGAGCAGGGCGGGGAACGTCAGGCAGGGCAAATCCACGCCAGCTTTGTCCACTGCAGCAGCCACAGGAGTGTCCCGTCCTCGCCGTCCCATGAGTAAGCACTCCTGATGTCAAGATTTTGCGCTCAAATTGAAACACGCAGCAGTCCTGCGTGGGAGGAAGAGAATCTGAGCTCCACAAAGGGCTAAGCTGACAGGCTTAGGTGGTCTGTCGAGAATCGGGGCTTGGGTGGTTTTTACTCATCCTTTCCACACTGCTTGTGATTTCACTTTAAATGTGCAGCAGCCGAACGGTTGTAGCCAAACGCAGGTTTCAATAGTTGCACTGAATTTGAAAGCCAATGTATTTAACATTTAAATACACTGCATGCACCTTATGAATTATTTACTTACACCAGCCTTTCTGGAGATGCAGGGATATTCTCACACCCACACACGCATAGCAGCACTAACACATCTATGTGTATCAGATGCGTCTTCTAGCTAATGATGCTTTTCTGTAGCTATTCAGCACGTTGCTATTTTCATTTACAGGTCAGGGTGGGTAGTGGATATCAAATATGGACATTTTTGTGCCCAGTGAGGGACTGACACATTGGCTAGGATCACGTTGATGGTTATTCAACAGAACTGCAGTAGCCGCTATTTTTGCTCCATTCCCACAGCAGCAATAAAACAGTAGCACAAAACAGAAAGTGACACACCAGATACATTGAACAGCAGCTGCCCTTAAAATCTGAGCAGTCCCCATGGACTGATTTGCCATTTGCAAACACTACCTTTTTTTCCCCCCTTCCTCTGCTGACGGGGTGTAATTAAAGAAGAGGGGAAAAAATGGGATCATAGCAGTAAAAGCAAAGAGTAAACAGTGAGACCAAAAACACACGACCGTGCCGGGGGAGATGTGTGGAAAGGATGCATCAGTAAGGTGTTTCCCTTAAGAAAAAATTATCAGTAATAGCAGGTGGACAGTCTCCTGCTGCAAAGACTGTGTCCAGTCTTTGTCTAATTCATAAAAAAGTTCCCTTTTCAGGCAATACCAAAGCAAACAATTAGTGTATAAAAGCCAGGTAAGTAGTGGAAGCACACACCATAAGTGCCTTTGGACAGGATTAATGTATACACAAGCTTTTGGAAAAGTACGTTTTTCTGTTTTTAAGAGGTAAGTGTATTTTGAACAAAGGCAGGAAGACTTATTCTCACAGTGTTCCATGCTGCCCTGTTTTAAGTACTGCATTTCATAAGATGTGGAATGAAAAGAGCACTTTTCTGGTGCCAAAAGGGGAGAGGGACTCAAAGAACACAAAAGTACCATTTCACTTAAAAGAGGTGCACTCTGGTATTTTTCCCAGCTGAACTCCGGTAAGTGTGTAAAGCCCAAGAAACAGAATATTAATCTTTGATGAAGCAAATCTAGAATTGTATAGGCTTGGATTGCAACCATAATTATATTGTATTCAAATGCCAGGGCTATTTTCTCAATAAATGAACTTAAAGTGTACTGTAGAACAATATTCCATGGGGATACTGAACTAATCTGCACTTTCAAACTCAAGATGATATAGAGGCCAACCAGAACCAGAACTGGAGCTAAAAATATTCAATGACCCAATCACTGCAAAGCTTGAGATAGTAGCTTTTTTTTCATAACATATGTTCACAGATATGTCATCATCATCTGCTGTCAGACTAGCGGCAAATAAAGACTTGCAAATTTTCCTACATTTTTCACATCTCTGCTTGTTACAGCAGTAACATTGCCTGCTTGCCTTTTATCCATCATGCCTGGCATGTTCTAGTAATTCTCTGTCATGCTAAGATCTTGTGCTCTCAATATTTGTTTGGCCAGCTTTTTAAAACAGATTCACAACAAGTCTCCTTCTTTTTTTCCCCCTCTTATTATCTGCATTACACCTCTCCTGATTTAGGAAGGACAGGAATCCCTTTCCTGTACACACTTCCAACAATTTAAGACTCTACTCATCCTTTTATTTACTATCAACAAACAAACCAGCCAAATTTGATACTGGATGAAAATGTAGCTACCAGCATAGCAGAGCTCAGCTAAAAGGACTGTCCCCAGTACTTCCAGCCAGGGGACCTGGAAACACTTCCCAGCTTCCACGACTGTTCTGCCTGTGTGTCAGGACGAGTCCCAAGTCTTAATCTCTTATTCTTTGATACTCCCTGGGAGAAGGCCCAGGTGTGTACAGGTTAGGAACATGCCAGAGCATGCTGTCAAAGGTCTGGATGATCTGAACAATAAGGCCCTGGAACTACAGGGTACAGGCATTGGGTGTGACATGGATTTTGCTATTTCCAGCACTGGAATGGGGCTTTTTTTCCCCCAAAAATGTAGGAATTGACATTACAGAAAATTAATTTCAGAAGTGTGAGAGCTAGTGAGCATTAACTACCATTAGTGACTTTTACCTGTTAGTAGAATTTTGCTGTCATAACCAATAAAATTTTGAGTTTTGCTCAAAAATCTATTATTCTGTGTAGTCCTGGATCAGGAAGCAAGGTAAATAAATATAGGCAGAACTTCCCATCTCAGTGGGATGACACCAGTGAGTAAAGTCAGAACTGTATTAAGACATGTGTGCTGTCAAAGCTCACAATAGGTCAAACCCATCTACTATGTAAATTTTTCATTTACCTAGGGGATGATACACCAACCATGCAGATTTACAGGCTATGAGTTAAGTTTTCCTGATGCTGATGGGAATTTTAACCTCAGTCAAGGAAGTGTCTAGGCCTGAAGGAGCCTAAAGACACCAATAATCACTAGCAGGTGATGATTGTCTGTGTTGAATGATCCCATTTAAAATCCTGCCAGGCATCTATTTGCCTCTTCAGCTCCTTAGTTACTTTTGTGTATCTGGCCTTTGTTATTTGGAGAGTCTTTGGTTTATTCTTCTTTCNGTTTGCCTATTGAGAAATAAAATCCTCTCTTAGGAAAGGAAGTTAAACTGAAGTCTGAATCATTTAAAACTCTGACATGGCTCAATTTAGGATGTGCTCTTTGTAACATAAAAACACACATATTCCCTGCTACCCATGTCTCCTAGTGCACTCAGATTGTTCCTGCCCTTCACTCCAGCTCTTCCTCAAAACTTTCTCATTTTTGCCCTTCTCTTTCCCTTTCCTTATTTTAAACACTGTGGCAAATATGATTTTCATGGGCTTAACCCTGTCTTTGACTCTCTCTTGAATCTCTGTGAATCTTTCTCCCTCACCTTGGGATGAATGTTCTGCCTTCAGCTTGTGCCTAATAGTCTCCTTCGTTGTTTAATCTCTTATCTGACACCCTTCACTCATCCTTGGTCACACACTGAAATCCCACAGTGCCTAAACTTACCCTGGTTTGGAGCCCTCAGTCTTGCTGGAGAATTGTATCTTGCACCAAGAACAGAACATGGGTCTCTGTTTCTGAATGTTCAGTGAACCAATGAGGTTTTGAGGTGGGGAAAGGGGACATGACCTGGGCTTTTCTTCTGCAAAAGTTCTGGCCCCAGCTGTTGTGTCTGGGAGCACTTTGCTCTGGAAGATGGTCACATTTTAAGAATCCAAAATAATTTTCAACATGGTCCCGTTTGTGGGTACACTCACAAGTAAATACAGAAAGAAGGCCATGTATCCAGTATTCACTGCCATAGAACTCACGTTCAAAATGCTGAGGAAATGAAAAGCTTCTGAAAAATCAGGTGACCTTTCTAGGGACCCCCTGACTCACCTATTTAGCTACACTTTTCTTGCCTCAGCTACTTTTCCTCAAAGGCATCAGAAGTTCTTCAGCCTCTATGTACTTCAGCAGAAGGCATGGATACTCGATGTCTTTTAATGATCAACCTATTAAGTTTGATACCACTGACCTCTGCAGCAGTGCTTACTAAGCACAAAATATGATAATATTAAACATTTTAAAGAGGTTTTTTTATGTTTCATTTCAAACCAAGTACTTCTGATTAAGGCAGTCAGTCCAATTCCTACCACAGTTTACATTTAAACTTTTTTGAGGTTTATAATAATCTCCTACACCTAAAAAAATGATTGGTGGCTAACATTGATTGTGCAAGCAAATATTTTTAACCCCAGAGCACAACCAAAGGAGGGCAGGTAGGCTTTGCTGCTCTCAACCAAGCTACATATGGGATTTGTGATGTGATCATTCACATTTACAATGAGTGTCAATCCAACATCTGCTCTTACCATATTGGACTGTGAATATTTCAGATCAACAACTGAAATCCAGATGTGTTTGTGTCACGAGCTCTATGCATTCTACTTGAAATGATTTGTCTTTAAAAACAGAATTACGGATGCACTCACGCTTGCAACAGTATCCTGAAACGTTCCTCCTGCACAGCAGAGATTTTGTGGGAGAATTCAGCCACCTGGGTCCAAAGTCCCTGACATTCCAGGCAAGAAGCATGTGCAGATGGGGACTCCCTCCTTTCTCAGTGCAACAGCTGGAAGTAGAAGACAAGCCATCACCACATTCTACACCATTATTTTCCCCACTTCTAATTTGATTCTTGCACTAGACCTCCCCATAAGTTTTTACTATGCAGTCTCCCTTCTAAGGATAGCATAGCACTTTATTTACAGTCACAAAATCAACCAAAGCCATATTTATTTTATCCCCATGTCTCTCTACACAGCAGAGTAATTTTAAAATAGTTATCACAAGCACTACGTATGTGACCTGCTACACTTTATCACTTACCCTACCTCACTTCTATTTTTTTACTATTCAAGTTGAGGATTTCCATCCTGCCCCAAACACAGTGACTGTCTCTGGTTATAACAGAGGGAAGTTGTTGTTAAGGTTTAACTCATATCAGAATGTCTTAAGACCAATTATTAGCTTTTAATTTTGTTTTCTTCTTCCACCAAGCCTGGGTTCTAGCTGGTGCTATAGATGGGGTTGACATGCACACATGGAAGGGCCACACATCCAGCTGTTCATCTGTATATGGAATCAAACATGGATGCCTGGACACCAGTCCTCGAGTTTCAAGAAAAAAAAGTAGATATTAACAGATTTGACCAAGGCCATTTGGAGCTTAATGCATTGCTGCTTTCAAAGGAATATGGAGGGAGCTGTGTGTGCCCCGTGTGTGGTAAAACACACAGAATTGCTCTCTGTCTGCCATTAGCATGGCCCAGCACAGCTCCCAAACTCCCTGTGACACGACAGGGAAGCACAGGAGTGAGCCCAGCAGTGAGCCCAGCAGTGAGCACAGCCACAGCATCTCCCCCAGCCACAGGCAGCTGTGCACATCCCTGCCCGAGGCTGTGGATAAACCTGTGCCCAGAGGACAGAGAGCACACTCACTCCAACTAGAGCCACACTCCAGAACTGTGCACAGAGCTGAAAAACACTGCACTGAGGAGAGGAAAAAGACAGGAAAGAGCTACAGGAAAGTGCTCACCATAGTCAGGGGACATACAGTTACCCATCTGGGTTACTAATGCAGTTTATTTTCCTAATTCTGTTCGTAGTACTTTTATTGGAACACCTTGTTCAGATGTGTGTAACTTCAGAGGCATGTCTCTTGTTTGTTAAAGGTACATGGCACTTCCCATATTCTAAGGAGAATTTATGTTTTTAGACACGAGCCTAAGCAAAGGTGCTCTTAAGAAGACAACTGTAATAAATCAGGAGTATTATGACGAAAAAAAAAATCACTAGAAAATACCGATTCATGGAATCCTACCTTTTTTTTTTTTTTTTTTTTTTTTTTTGGCAGCAAGAAGGTCAAAGAAATATTTTTCAGAACTTTAAGTTTTGTAAAAGAAAAGGCTGTAGAGAATAAAGACATTACTGTATTCACCTGAGACACAGGAGACCCAGATTCAACTCAGAGCTTTATCTGATTTAATTTTGGCCTCAGCAAATCCCAGGTGAATGTCATGACCAACTGCATACATCTCAGCTTTTGGTATTGGCCCAGGGAATTCAAGGAGCCCAGGAACTAAAAATGTTCCTTGGAAGCTCATCAAGAAGTCAGGACAATGGCAGGAATGGGACTCAAATCTGCACAAATAATGGTAAAGAAAAACAGGTGCAAAATGAAATGAAAAAGATCTCATTTTACCACATGTCAGTCAGGAAATATTCTAAAAGAGCAAAAAGCTGAGTTCCCCTACTATAAAACCTGGTAAAACAGAATGTCTTCCATGAGGTCACTCCACTTATGGTGATAAATAAGCTTTAAACCATTCTCTTGAAAAAAAAAAAGTAAGGACCATTAAATTCTGCTATCCCCAAGTCTGAGGAAAATTCTCAGTGACTTTTTTGAGAATTTTTGTCTTGATGAATAGAGATTTTGGAGTTCAGGAGGTGGTCCTGAGGTTTCAGGGTCAGATCTGTTCAGTACTACAAATGAACACAAAACAACCAAGCTCAAAGGAATCACCCAGGACTCTGAAGCTCTTCCCCTACCCCCTAGGGCATCGTGCAGCGATGTACAAGTCACAAATATTGTGTGAGATTTGCCTCCCATTTGCCAAGCTCTGGGTTCCTGTCCTGCTCCAGACTCTTGTGCCACCACACTGGATGCCACTGCAGGCTCAGTAAATGCCATGAGATGCCAAAGCCTGTGGTTTCTCAGACTCTGCATTTCCCACACTGCTTAGATTTGCTTGTCACTATTTTCCTGCTTGATAACTGCAGGGATGAGAATATTAGGAATGGCAGTCTAATCAGTGACCACTCTGGGCATTCAACCTGTCAGAGCTGAAAACTCATGAATGAGCTGCAGTGGGTCAATGAGAAGCTAACACATCAACCAGAGCAAGAGGCTCCTCTGCAACAGGGCCCTTCCTCCTCACACATCCAAGACAGAAATGGGAGCCATATAATAAAACAAATTAAAAAAATCTCAAGCCAAAACGAAGCAAGGATCAAAACCCACACAACAAAGATCTACTTTCATCATATGAAAATGTAAATAATATTTGCTTGTTCTTTAGGCACAGTATCAGGCAGGTATTGTACTGAAGATACTGGTTTTTTGCAGAGTCATAGCAGGGATCTGACCCTTTCTCACACAGTGAATCCAAATATCAGATATGCATAAATCCTTATAAATATAATCAATTACTATTTAAAAATCTATCTATCTATCTATCTATCTATCTATCTATCTATCTATCTATCTATCTATCTCAAACCCTGCAAGTACAAGTAAATTAATTCAAATATTCTCATTGCTCAATTAAATCTCATCTAGAGATGGGTCTGGGCAGCCATGGCCCCAGTTCAACAAACCACTTAAGCATATGCTTAAAACAAGCTTTGGATCAATTCCCAGGGAGGATTAATGCATATTTGTAAATGCTTCACTCCTTTGGAGACCACAGAATGAAATATTGCTGGAAAAGCCTTAAAAAGTAAAAGCACAATTTTAGTCACTTGTTTTTAAATTAGCTTAAGCCACACTGAATATTCTAGACTCAGCAAACTCTCTGCTCACAAATGTTTATTTTCATTCTATAGCACCTTGTGCAGTGAAATTAAAATTTCAGAATGTAGCACGGGGCAGCCAGAGGGAGAGATGAGGACAGAAGGTGGAGGTTAATGCAGAAGGACTGTCTGAGGTTTCCAAGTACTTTAGGATAGAAAGCACATAAATAGGATGGCCAAGCTAGTAAGTAATGATAGATCAATCTACTGCTATTTCTATGGCTCTGCAAGATGTACATGTTCTGACACTCCTGTTTATGTATTAAACTGAGAATGTGAATTGATACAAAGTGAAATGCTTTCTTTCCCTCAAGCTTCTTTTGTGCATAGATGGACGGATGTTCACACTCCACTTTTTTTTCCTTTGGTTAACCAGAGAAATAAATTCTTGATTAGACCCACATTATTCATGTTTTGCAGAGAATTTTTTTGCCTACACATACAAGTCCTGCTGGGGTAAGCCAGCAGAGACCTATTGACTTAGTGTCGTGGCAAATTACATGGCCCTATAGTCAGATGAAATATTAACTCAAGGGACTGATATTTTCCCTGGAACAAAGACCCACTAATGAGAAACAGAACACTGGTTTTCAAAGAGAGTTTAAAAAAGTTAGAACAAAACACAGATCATTTAATATACTGCAAAAGTTGCAGTAACTTCCTGACAGTTTGCTTGCCTACAAACCTCTTAGCCCTGATTTATTAACATGAGCTGCTGTGCCAAGTTCGTGTCATAAAGGATAGATGCTGTGTGCCCACGCTCTGCTTGGAACTGCATAAACATGATCATCAACTAGATTTGACATCATAATCAAAACAATGAAAATAAGATAAAGGTGGCAGGCAATATCCAAGAAAATGTATTAAGAAGCTCCTTCTACATTAGGAAAAATAAAATTTGTCTCCACTAATGGAGGGGAGGACCTGGTTTTTAAAGGAATTCAGGTGCTTAAAGGAGCAGATGGGTGCACAGTGGGATTTTTAGAAGCTCTTTGATGGCAACTCCCACTGAAATCACTGTGTATTAGGCGGCTAGGTATTTTGGAAAATTCACATTACCTGCATCTTTAAGCACCTAAATACCTTTAAATATTTGGCCCAAAGACAGCTTACTGTAACGTCATAGGAAACAGAATAGTCCCTGCTCAAGGGAAAATAGTTTATTGTATGGTCAATTAATTTTCTAGCAAGAGAAATCCATATAAGCAATTTGTAAGAGAAATTAGGCCAGAACTCCTGAGCTATGACTTCTAAATAGTATTTTGTAACTGAAATAAGAGATCTGGCACACCACGAAACCTTGGACATTTATTTTTGCAAGACTATAACAGCAATGATATCTATACAGATAAGGTGCTCACCCTAAAGTGGAGCACATCCGGAATCCATGGGCCTCAATCCCACTGAAGAGGGAAAGATAAATGTGGGACCTTGGTGTTTGTGAAGGGAGTCAGGGGCTGGTAAGTGCAAGGGCTACAGGAGGGACACACTCCCTGCAGAGGAGGCAGGCAAATGGTCAGAGGTGTCATTTGTCTCTTTGGTCTGGGAGAAAGACATCAGCAGGTGCAGGTTTTGTCCCAAGAAAGCTCTGGAATCCCAAAGGTGAATGTGTAAGATTTTGCAGGACATTGATGTCCACCACTGTGAAGGGAAGGGGGCATTGCAGGTGTCTCAGAGCTGAGACACTGCTTCTAAAGTGGCTCGCTGCCACTTAGTTTTCTAATTCCACTTATCCAAGGACAAACTGGAGACCTAAGACAGCAAATCCCACACAAATCCTTTGACTCTTAATTCAGGAGTAGGAGTCAGAATTAAAGAAGCCCATCTACAGCCTGTCTTGCATGCAGGCTTTGCCCTGTTAGCCTGAGGTCCAGAAAATCAAACAAGTTTCTTGACTTACCTTTTACAGAAAGGGCAAATATCAGTTCTAGTGACACACCATGCCACCTTTCAGTTGCAGAAGAAGATTTCTCGTGCATCACCAGTCTATGTATCCCATCCAAGTCACTTCATTTAATGTGGAAAAAAACAAGCAGTGACAGAACAGGGCCCTTAGAGTAAGGCTCCCAGCACAATGCAGCCACAAGAATTTAACAAGTGGGATTTACTTAACTGGTCACTAAGTGTTAGCATTGCTCTAAAGATATATGGCTGAAAGTGTTTCTCTGGCTATAACGAAACAGAACTGAGGGAGCAGAGAAAATTCCTGGCAAGCAAACTCTCTCCCTTTTGTTTAATAGCTCTCTTCAGACTTGTAAGCCTAGAAAAAGCTTCATTAAAGTTAAGGGACAAATCTTCCAGGAGAAAAATTAAACACTTAGATGTTACTAGTCATAGTCTGAGCATGCAAAATTTATCTTCCTTGCTGGGTTCACCCCAAGACAGCAATCTTCAGGCAGAATTGCATAAATATTGTCAGCTCTCAGGCTGGCTTTGTGTCTCAGACCTGATGAGTGACTGGCAGAGTTCACGCGCCAGGTTCACCAGCCTTGTAAGTGGGCACAGCTTCACTGAAGTCAGTGGGAGGCCTGAGCACATTACAGGAACCTTCCATAAATAGAGCAGAGCTGTGTCCATTTGTACCAGAAATGACTGCAAATTGCTGCCAGCAATGTTGCAGAGAACATTTTTCACCCTGTAGACTTCAGGCAACCCATTCTTGAAGATACCATACAAAAAGTACTGCCCCCAAATCACTTCCTTAGCTACTGCCATGGCACCCCTTTCCTTAATATTTAAAATCCCTTTAACACCCCAATGCTAACCAGCCTTGCTATGCCCCCAGAGTGCTGCTGTGCTTGCTTTTCAATAGGTGACTCAGGCAGAGACTGTGACCTTCACCAGGTCCCAGTGAGTCAATGGGGAGACACAGCAAGGTGCTGGGACAGATGAAGGTGAATATATCCCTTATATAATGTAATTAACTCTCAGTCTTTACCCACATTGAGCATTTCTCTGAAGAAATGCTTTAAGTAGCTTATTTATACACTCACAATACAGACAGAAAACTTAAATTTTAAAAAGTTCAGTTAATACATGCTGCCATTTTAGATGAGGTTTTAGATGGGTGGCCAGACAAAACAGGGCACATAACTTCCACCCTAAGCCAGGCAAAACTGCAGCTGAGGATGGGACTCTGCACAAAGACAGCTGCACTCTAGTACCACACCTGAGGTGAGACATAGCAAACATAATCTGCAGTTCCCATTTGGGTGTTGCAAAGTGTAAAAACAGCATTTGAGATGTCCTGTTCTTGCCAGACATGAGAGATGCAATCAAAGATAAAGTGTCCTGCTGTGAAGCCTGCAGATCATACAGGGAGCACAATGTAACTGAGACCACTTACACAACATGAGATTCCTGACTGCCCTTGGAACAAGGTTGGCAGAGACCCCTCTTGATGAACAAGGAGCAACAATTTCTCATGAATGGACTGTTTCTAAAATTTTACATATTATTATTACGTACAATATCAGTATGATACTGCTATCTGCTGTTTGTTCAAACTAATACAGTTTAAAAGAGAAGGACAGAGGCATTTGCTTTGGCAATTTTCAACAGTACCTAAGAAAAGTGAATTGTGTCATGGCTTCTTTAAGCACTTTTTCCTCAAGTGCAATAGCAGAAAATTCAGTAAAATACTCAAAGAGAGATTTTAAAAATCTGAGAGAATTTAAGGGATCTATTGGTGGCACTGTCAGGCTGCTCAGCAAAACACACAATCTTTTAGTATTGACTGTCAGGTCTCCAGCATATACGCAGAAACCAAAAAATAAGAGTCTGAGGATCCTCCTGTGAGGAGGCTGAACAGAAGGCTGAGCACTTTTATAGCCACAAGGAAAACTGACTCTCTTTGACAGAAGAAAAAATTTAAAATTTAGGAGGTGGTTCAGCTCAACAAACCTCATGTTTTTCCCATCAAAATTAAGAGGAAGAAATCCAGTACCTCATTATGCAAACATAGCAGTTCAGGCTGACAGCACTGTGTGCACTACAGGACAGAATGCAGTGCACGGGGACCTGATGTTTGTGGCTTTCCACTTTGATCCTCAGCATCTGCTGAAGTTTCTGCAAAGTTATTCTAATTTACTACAAAACACACTGACCCAAACAGGCTGTAGGAACCAAGGCTCTGACTGCTCTAGAGACCTATAAGTTAATGTCCTGACCGACCTCTTGAAGAGAATTGATTGAAAACCTGCTTTTCACAGTTGAGATTCATGTTTTAGGCAGAATCTTGACACAATGCATAATCCAGTTTATGTAGACTCTGAAAGTTTCACTTTTTACTTTCAAATCCCAACATTTGTTAACGCTGACAGTAACAAAATGTCCATGGTGGTGACATTGCAATCCTGGAAATAAAATGCCATAAGGCTTCAGAGCTCCCAGCAGCCTTTAAATATGGAAATGAGTATGTATAAGCCCATGACACACACAGGGAAATGTTATTAGCTAATAACAGTTTTCATTCCCCATTCCAACCCAGGACTCTACTCCTCATGAACAGTTGTGGTCACTGCAACTTTCATGTTTGGTATTTCCTGCACTTTGGGGCAAGGACAGCAGGGACAGCTTTTTGTTCTGCTTGTACAGCAACTCCCACAAGGGCTTTCCTAACAGAAATAGTAAATGTTACCTCCATGTCATTAAAGAGAGTCACTGGCCAAAGGAGGAAATTAGTTAGTGCTAATACCCATCATGCTAATCTGTGCACTCTGCTTCTTCCTAACACCACAGTGAGCCAAAGGAGTAATTAAAACTGATGGGTGTAATTGTTTCAACATTATATGCAGAATTTCAGATCAGAAACTGAGCAGCTGCAGGGATTGCTGGAAAGTCAGTGTAAGTATCACCATCCTTGCCTGTAGGTAAAGTGCTGAGAGAGAAGATAATATTCTGATTCATGGCCTGGTAAAAGTACTCCAGCATTCCCCAGTAGACTCTGCAAAGCTACCATTCCTAAAGTGACTTGAAAAAGTATTCTTCAAGAACTCCACAGTAAAAGTGAAGGGGGAAGGATTTTGCTGGTTTTTTCCAAAGCATGCTAGCACCTCTTGACAATTCTTTGTCACATGGATACATATTCACTTTGTCCCCTGAGAAGTATAAGAATTCATCAGCTTTTCCTATCTGATTAGTGCTGTCAAATGCATGAGGAAGTATGTACCTCTCCATAATTCAAATGCTTTTCCAGCCCACCATAATTGTGCTTCTCTTTTCTGGATGTAACATAGGAAGAATGGGCTGTCTCGAAGGGAGACTTCCCCTGGATGTCCTTATAAGGCAGGTGTACATGATCACTGAAGGGTAAGTCCTACACATAATTCTTCTGTCATCAATTTACTTTACATCTCCATGCCTCATGACAGCCATTTTAAAGGCTTTGTCTACAGGGAATATTGCCATGAACTTCCTTAGACTCTGCAAGGAGTGACAGGAAATCTATACCTCCAAGTGTAAGTAATCCCAGCTGCTTCAGGAGAAAGCAAAATGGTAAATTCATGCTCTTCAGAAGCAATAAAACAAATCCCGATTTAGCTAATTGTCTTAACACGGGAGTTGAGAACAACTGCACATTTCTGTGGAAGCCAGTTAAAATCTCACTTATTTCCATTTGCCTTTAACAACTTCCAGTGAGCTGATAAGAAGATCTGTTGATAACAAGAAGTTGGTGTGACAGACAGTAATTGCTAGAAAAGAGTAGATGTTCATCTCTGTGCTTCAAGTTTCATAGAGCTCTAATAGACTGTAGACCCTGGAATTTGGATGTGTGTGGATTTTTGGTTTTTCTGACTCTGTCCCCAGTGTTATGCAGAAAGCATTATTTGTGCTACATCTTCAGGGATTAGGACTCTGCAACTCTGCATCCCTACCCTTTTAACTCCAAATGTCACACATCGCTAAAGAAAATCTTTTAAAATACCTAAAATTTGGTCTGCATCACTGGATTTCTTCTAGACAGCAGCTTTCTGAAATATCTTCACCCTGGTATGCTGTGTACCCACTGAAGATTGTAAACAGCAGTAGAGATAAGGACAAAAAAAAATAATAAAAGAAGTCCCATAAAAATATTGAGCAAAAAAGAAAGGGAGAAGTATGCTAAGGGAAGTAAGAAAAGCCAACTGTAATGAGGAAAGATATACCCTGATATACTGGGGGCTTCTGATAAGAGCTCACAACTCTGTGGTAGGAAAACATGTCAAGGTCATTGAACCCAAGGCATGCCTCTGCTAAATAACTGTTGCTTACTTTGTTTGCCCAGCTTCCCCAGCACTGCAAAGAGTACAAAATGCATCCTGTGCACTGCATGACCAGTGGGCCAAATTCCCATTGTTCACTGAGAAGCCAAAGAGCTGTCCCCTTGCTTTGCTCCCACATTTAAACCAAACCAACAGCCATGATTTCTAAACTTCATCACAAACATATGCGTGCCTCAGAATAAAGTTATGTACAGGTAGATGCACAAAGGAGGTGCTAGGCTTGTTTCTATCCATACAGGGTAAAGACAGCACAGAGGAGGATGTGCATGTGTGTGTGCTGGTGGGAAAACCACAAAAGTCTGTCAACAATTAAATGTCAATCCATCAACAGAAAAATAAGGAAAGGAAAAGGAAAAAGAAATAAGAAGTTTTTCCATTCTTTTTCATATTCTCTCAGCATTACAGAATTTCTTTAGTGGAGATTTACCCTCTTTTAAAAGAAGAAACGTCCTAAGGTATCTATGAGAATTTTTCAGGCTCATAATTATTCAAACAATTTCTCATTTAGTCAAACAACTGCATATTTTAGAAACCTGGCATTCAGTGCTGTACATTATTCCTTGATGCTCTGGCAAATATAAAGTTATGACTGTATAGAAAAAAACCCACCACCACCCCCAAAAAAATCCCTCTCAAAACCTGAAACAAAGTGACTGTGCTTGAGATATGCTACTTTTGCCTTTCTTTTCCTTGCCCTCTTTAGACAAATTCAACCTTGATATAATCCTGCCACTGCTGGCTGAAGCCCCTTTAGTTAAAGTCAGAGAGAATCAGGATAAGTTTTGAAAAAAACCTGGAAATGAAAATAAAACAATCACCCAGCAAACAGAGTAAAAAGGAATTGCAAGCAAGTATTTGTATCAGTAAACTTGAAAACCATCATCTGCTGTCTTCACTTAATGTCAATAGTTACTCATGTCCACTTTCATAAATATCATGTTGTAACTGGCTTTTCATCCCTTTCCACACATGCCACCCCTCCCCCTCAACAAGCACTCAGTTGTAATATATGGGAAGATTGAGCTTGGTAAGTAAATTCCAGACTGTATTGGCCAATCTTAAGAAATTTCCACACAATGTTAGCTAATTTTTCCATTAAAGAAGTTATTCTGGTCAATGAATAAGTCTGTTTACAAGTAAAAGGAAGTAGTAAGTGTGAACTAACGTGCTATTTGAATATTCCTTATTTCCAAACTCTGGTTCAGCAAGGCTTACACTGGTTACATTTGATTGGAACTGATTCTGTGGTGCAACTTGAGTACAGGATATTTGTGAGTATCTAACTAAAATAACACATTTTACTAATAAACTCTAACACTGTACTCTACTTCTTTCCCCCAAAATCTTTAAGAAAAAATATAAAATCCATAAATATACATACATTGTTGATATGCCTGAAGGCCAAGTGAATATACTTAGTGCTACTTGAAATAAGACAGTTGAATGCTGCTGAAATCTTACTGAAGTAGCTAGCAAAAGGCCTGAGGAGCAGAACACAATAAGCGTTCAAAACCATCTCACAATGTAATAATCAATGTGTAATATGAGCTAGGGGTTAGTTAAATAAAATGTGAAAGCTGTATTAATGAACCCTTTCGCTGTCCAACACAGCATTTCATTTTCTTTCATAGGCTGCATAATGCAGGGCTTGGGAATAAATTATAGATGAAACCCCCATCATATGTTTATAAATACACTAACATTAGCATTTTACTTCCTCATAAATCTGCACCAAACATTCAGGCACAAGATAGAAAGCCCTGTAAAACAATGATATATTCTCTGCTTGCAAGACTTGCCTAGTGGCCCATTCATTTTTACCGCTGTTCTTCAAACATTACTTTCTTCGCTCATGCCCCCTCATTTAAAATCCATTTTAATTTAAAGATGTTCGATGCAGTCCTAGTGGTACATTTACTCATCCTGGTTATACATCATGGAGCAGGGAAAAGAAAATTGTTTAATCTAGAGATACGGTTCACTGTGGTCACCACTGAACAGTGGAGTAATTACCAGATCAGCTCCGCTAAAAATGCACTCAGGGTGTTCTGTGACCTATCATCTTCTAATCTGCATAGTGAAGTATAGCTTCATAACTATAAATTGCTGACTTAATTAAAACCAGGACCTTTCTGTCATTTAATTACAGGGAGAAAGGTTATTGCTTAGATGCAATTTTCCAAATGTGATTTCTTAACAGTTATTAACTGCTTCACCATCATTTATTGTTTCAGATTTTTCAATTTGAAAATAGTCCCTGTGACAGAAGTAATGACTTCATGAAAAACTCAATCTAGATGGAGCTGAGCAGACCCATTTGTTTCTCGTAAGTGGAGCAGACAGAAAACTTGAAAATGTCACAGGAGGATCCTGTGATTGCTCCACTTTACAGGAGTAATTAAAAACCAAGAGGTTGTATTAAAGGTGAGGGGAGGAGGTTTATGAAAATTTCAAGGTTTTTCCCCTTACCAAAATATTGTCTGTGCCTTTTCAACTCTGTTAGGAAAGGTTTGGATTAATAATTAATAGTTTATCCCGATCCAACACACAATATAGTACCAATGCACTAAGACAAGCTTGTTAGCTCTGCAGTTTTCTATTCATCTGCCAAGAGCCACCTTAATTTGAAGATAAAAAAGTTCCATATAATTTTCCTCTGCATATAAAGCTTTTAATTTCCAAGAACTGTTGTTTCCATGAAGTGTGTAAGTGCATTTTAACTAAAATTTGAGTAGCTGCTCATTGTCTAAGACAGACTGCCTCATGCAAGAATGAAATTGATTTTGCGAGGCCACTTTTATACCAATCTGAGTCCCATGAGAAAAAAAAATCAGCATAAAGACCTCCCCTGCAGAGTGCTGCATGAAATTCTACTTGAAGGACCAACCTGACCATTACAACCCACTGGAACAGCTAAAGCTGTTCCAGCTAAAGTCCTTTTGCAGGGTACAGCCAATACAAGGCAAGGTCCTTCTCCCAAAAAAAGAAAAAAGGAAGAAAAAAGAGAGGGAAGAAAAAGAGGGGAAAAAAGAAAAACAAAGAGAAAAAAAGAGGAAAAACTGACAAAAAAAAAAAAGGGGGAAAAAAGAGGAAAAAGGGAAAAACAAGAGAAAAAAAATATTAAAAAAAAAGAGAGAGAAAACCAGAGATGCTTGTTGTTGCCAGGACAACAATTTCTTGCTCCCAATAAGAACACATTTTTAATCTGAATTTTCCTTGCATCCCTTTTGACTAATTAACAGTCCTTCCAAGATATATGTGAATTTTACATGAAAAAAGCTTTGCAGATCAAGGGAAGCTTACTGTTCAAGACTACCATAGGAAGATAAGCTTTCTGCCAGGCAGTCACACATCACTGATGGGGGCTTTAAGGTATCAGATGAGCTGGCAGTGGATATGACAGGCAGCACTATGGATCCATCCACTTTAAACATCTTTGTGACCCCACAAGCATATTATAGTCTTCAATTCATCAATCCTTCAACACCTGCACTAGTGAGGAGAGAGCTGCTACCCCAGGACACTGGAGCTGAGGGGTAGAGGCCACGTCCCTGGAGTCCAGAACCTTCAGCTCCAGGCTAGGGCCAGGAGAACACAGAACTTCTTTCCTGAACAAACAAGTCATAAGGATTCCTTCTCTGCCCAATTTTCCAAAGCATTTCTCTGCATATGAACTAATTGTGAGACTCCAAAACTGAGTGGGAGCTGTTACTTAGTAGGCAAATTCTGAGTTTGGTGCAGATATTCATGGTAGGCACAGTGCTGGCTGCATTGCATGAGCCATGTGGTGATGTTTGCTCTCCCTGCAGCAACACAGCTGAGTATTTCCCATTCAGAATTTGCTCTGCTTTTACTATTAACACAACAACCAAAATATTTTTAAACCACATGTCACCTCTGTTCCAAATTGCATTACTAAGTGGAATACAAGCTTTTGACTCTTTCCCCCCCTTTCTTTTATTGTGAGGATAAATCATGTTTTTGGTTAGTCACCAAACATATGTGGAATTGGTTTTGTTCCCTGACTGGTAGACTTGCATAACTTAGCAATGGAATCAAAACTGTAAACAAACAACATATGTGCATGTACGATGTGCAGTTTGCTTTCAGCTAATGATCAAGCACTCTGGGTTACAGTTTGCCCTTGGCAAGCATCTGTACTAGCATAGCTTGAATCCTTACATGTTTACACTCCACACTGGCAGGGGAGTGGCAGTGTGGCACAGGAAATAGCATAAGGGAACGTGAATTATCTATTTTCGGATTCTGGAGATGGCCTTCGCAAGAATAAGAACTACAGGGATAGAAAATCAATGAGAGAGAGGAAGGAATGGAAGATTTTTATAGAAAAGGAGGGGGGGGGGAAATGCAGCCACCATAGGAAGAGAACAGGAAAAGAGACAGTGGGATACAGCCACATTCCTTGGAACAAAAATGCAGCAGCTCTGAGCAGAAAGCACCAGGCACAGGCAGTCTTGACTAGGACTCAAAATCTGGACTTTCCTGCCAGGCCAAAACATCTTAGAGATACACACTGTGGCCCTGTCTGTTTATTTAGAAAGCAGTAGTTTTGCCATCATGGAATTCTATGGTAGGGCTAATAAACTACAGGATTTTGGTGACCTTTTCCTTATGCAGAGGAAAGTCTCCCTTCTTGCCAAGAGATCCATCAGAGTGCAGGATTATGTCCTGAAGAGAACAATACACCTTCCACTCCCACTCCAAATGAAGCTAGAAATTGTACTGTTAGGACACCAGTGCAAATAAGGGAGTTTAATAACAATTTTCCAGTCTCACTTCTACACTCAGTACACTTCTGTGTCCTTCCCCAATACCAGTAGCTACTCTACACGTGGAAGAAGGAATGCCAGTGTCTGACAATGCAGACTTCCTGCTGAGTTGTGTCCTGTGAAAGCTGTAGCAGATCTCCTTACTATCACAACCATGCTGGGTGTGGGTTTTCATAAAGCCCTTATATTTTCACAGAACTCCAAGGAAACTGATATTCTCTAAAAGGACCCAAAACATGCTTATAGAACATAATTATGGGTATCTTTTGTTTCCAACCCTTCTCAAATACTTTTTTATCTCTAGTGGCATTGTAGATGGGACTAATCTGAGAATCAGAGACCAAGTTCCTAATGTCAGAGGACAAGTCCCCTCCAAAGGAGAGAATTTTCCAGGCTTTGATCCCTCTTACCCAAGTTTAGTTCACATGCAAAAGGAAGCAAACCTAATAAATTCCATGTGGCATTTTTTATTTCCTCTTGCAGCTGCCGAGATTGACAAGGCAACAGGACACATAGCACAGTTCAAAGAATTAGAAGAATGAGGAGAGGACAATGACAGTTACTTTACAAATACTTTAAAACTCAATCCAGGTGAACCCACTAACATCAAACCAGTCTCTTCTTTGACACCCAAGAAATTCTCACAGGCTTCTGTAAAGTAGATACTCTTTTAATGAACACCAAAATAGCAAGGGATGCCCATAGGTCATTTAAATTCATCATTTTACCTTGGATAAGCTGGGGGCACCAGTGATCCTCTCTGAAGCAAACTCCTCATGCTCACATATTCAGAAATATGCAGTCCTGTTTCACAGACAGAATTGGCTTGATCATGTGAAAAAAGACTCTCTTAAGGTGGGGTCTGCCAAAGCAGGTGCTTACAGAAATCATCGTGCCATGCTGTCTTCCAAGTCCTCCATGTTCTCCTATGAATTACAAAAACCTGTACCCTCAGAGAAGCAACACATGGATTTCAAACCACACCATTATAAACAGGACACAGTGGCCATGCAGGTTAATAGCCTGAAAATACAGAATGAGCCCTTTTTGTAATCTCCTACGGTTTGTTCGTTTGATTAATTGAGCTCATTCCATTTCCATTTAAGACTATTAAGAAGTCTGTAGCTTTAGCTATTTTTGTCTGCGAGACTCAGCCTGGAGATTTCAGAAGCTTAACATTCTAGCTGCATGTCACTGCAACCATTGTCTCTTGTCACAATTCTAATTCTATGTTCTGATAATAAAATTTCATTAGTGTCTGCACATCCTTTGCCTTACCTTTGAAGTACTGTCTTGTGCTGAAACGATTAGCAGTACTTTACGTCATATCACTTGACTGTTTGACAGCCATTGTGAGTGAGCTAAACGGGGAGAAATTAAAATTTCTGACAATTTCCATTACATCTAAATTGCTGAGAAATTAAGGGATATTTACTTCTACAAATATTAAAGGTTGTTTAAAATGTAAACTGACTTCATTTTAGTAGTAGATTCCACAATGTGCTAATTCAAAATGACTACATGGCCTTATGTGAATAAATTACCAACTCATTTTCCAAAAGCGAAGGACATTTCCTCCAGGCTGCTCTTTGACTGTTTGTGTCAGTAGAAAAAGAAAACAAAAAAAACTTATGAATATTTCAGAACAGAAGATATTCCTTGGTGCCTGTATTCCGTGCCTCATTTTAACAGAATGATGAGGTTATCTCTGTATGATATGATTTTTTAAACAACTTTTAAAAAAACATACCATGAAGCATTGAGTTTATCACATGATGTTAATTTGTCTTGGGAGGGGTCCCTCCCTGATCAATGTCTTGAGCCCAGCCAATCCAGACCATCACAACCCACATGCCTGTCCATAAAATGACTGAGCATAATTTTGAAAGTAATTTAGATTTTTCCGTTCCTGAGGATTTACATGTTTGGTGTCACAGTTTCTTCCATGATTTGGTGTTTCCTAAAACCTAAGTGGTCATTATCCCTGCAGACTCCAAAGGGACAAGAGCAAAAGAGATGGTGAGATGTTTAGCACACGTGCACAGGCTTGTGCAGCGTCACCAGTCAGATTTCAGACACAAATACATTGCTGAAGTCTTTTATTCATTTAACCATCCAGAGCTGCAGCTCAGTTGTGGTGATTTAAAAGCTGAGTTAGTACAGCTGCGTAGAGTTATTTAGGTTTCTGGTTGGGAATGAGCATGGTTAACAACATCATGACTTTTTTTTATCTCAGCTGAAGTATTATGGGGTGACCAGATGCTCCTGTACAATTTGAATTGTGGCCAAGAAAATCTAGTCATGGTTCCTCCACTCTAAAACCTTTCCTTTGATTCCCCAGACCATTTTCCACACTACCATTCTTTCCAGACTGATGAACCTTCATTTCATCATTTATTAGGGTTTTTCACCTTGAAATATTTCTGACACTTTTCTTAGTGTCACAGTTTTCTTCACAATTTTTTTTAAAGCTATCTGCACAAGGTCCAAAGACAAACACTGCTCCTAAAAGTCCCAGTGCTTTGCCTTGTAGATACCTCTTTTGTAGACTCCATTGTAGGCAGCATTCACATGATCATCCTGGGATGGAATCCCAAATGGCTGTTCACACTGCACTGGCATGTTGAATACAGCTTATTCTACAAAGTCTGCCCCCCATAAAAGGGGCATAATACTTACCTACCACATAGGATGTGGTAAGGCTTAATTTATTAGTGCTGTAAAGCATTTTAGACCTTTAGAAGAAGGGTGTTACGAAAACATAAAGCACTATTGCCATAAAACATTTGTCTGGCTGAAAGCTCTCACTGGTCTGCTTGAAAAACAAAGAAGGATGTGGGGAATCAGTGTTTTACCAGGCATTTTCCATTAAGAAAAAAAGTACTGCTTTCATTTATTTGGTGTCAGCATACATATTCTAAGACTCTTGGTGATGGAGAAGGAGGAAGGGCTGTAAGTCTATTGCATGAAGCATAACTATTTGATTAAAAGACTACTAGGACATGGAAAAGCACACAAGCTATTTCCCATCATCTAAGCACATTTACCAAGAGAAGCAGATCTGCAAATGCAGGAACTTTCAAAACTTTAAGCCCTTCTGATTAAAGTAATTCATTATGAATAATGCAAACTGTGTAAGAAATACTGTGGAAGGATGTGAAAATGAAAAAAGATTACAATATTTTTGATGGCTTCATTGTTGGCAACTGTTTTGTTTGGTTGGGATTTTTGAGAAGCAAGAATCCCAGCAGTAGATGCAGTCACGTTCACTGGCTGCCACCAAAGCTCACTGTGTCTGAAATTCTTTCTTACATGCTCTGCTGAATCAGGACTCCAGTACATGAAATATACTTTGATCTTGACAGTGGTTCAAGTATTTTCCTTAAAGTCAAAGCCCATTTTGGTTTTTTTGCTTTGATGCACCATCAAGCTCATGCACATTCTTTGTCAAAATATATCTATATAATAGGGTTATAATAAATAGTTCTTTTAACAGCTCATTTAGGATTCCAAAATGATGAGGTTTGCAAAATGCAAAGAAAAATCACACAGATTTTTTTAATGCAAACAAACTGTAACAACCCCCAAATTAATACTACAGCTGAAAGAAAATTAAATCTGAGATAAGTTTACATGACCAAAAGGCTTTGGGGCAGCACACTGCAATATGCTAAAGACAGATTCATAACCACAAAGCTACATTTAGGACTCAAATCACATATGAGTGGCACATTTCAAATGTTCTTCTCCTTGAAATAGATATGTACTTACCAGATGCTGACAAATGGCTACTCTGTAAATGGCTAAAGAAAGATTTCTTTTTGTTCATATTTCATTTTCTTTTCCATTCTATGTCATGTCCAGCTCCTGCTCATTTGCTACTGAGTCAAAAATAGAGTTATTCCATGAGAAATGTTGATATTTTTGATCTGCCCAGAAGACAACACAGCATGTGACAGCACATATTTCATACAAGATTTTCACTGAGTTCACTAGAAACCCCCATATAGGTGTTCATAATTTGGGCTCTACATTTCAATTCCAAGAATCAGAGGTAGTAAGTCTCAAACAGACCTTTAAGACCCTGGGCTGCCCTCCAGCAAAAAGCCCCCATCACAATATTCCTCCAGCAAACTGGAAAGATTCAGAGGAACATCTCAACTTTTGGGAATATACTTAGATCAAACTTCCAAACCTCTTCCAACAATATAAGAACAGAAATAAAACTGGCAGGTGCATCTTTTGCTATGTCCTATAACATAAAAATCACGGGCCACTTAATTGAAGTGATTGGAAGTCAAGAAAATAATCTAAATATATATATACAGCCATTCTGTGAAGTCTGCTATTTGCAGCTGGATTTCCAAAAGTTTGCTAGGAAACTGGTAATAATACCTAAAATTAAAAAGCACGAAATGAGCTTTACTTTAAGTTCTGATGACACCTGAGACTGGAATTGTATCCTGGAACACAGCTACAGGAACAAATTCTTGCAACATCTTAGGTGAATTCACTGTGCAAAGACCAGCTGCACAGCACCCTGCCTGTGCTCTGCTCTCCCTCACTGAAATTGTGCTGCTGCTGCTTTAGAAATACACATAAATGTATAGATAAAGGTACACTAACGCCACACCTTTCCCTGCTGCACAGCAATGTGTAAGGGGGCCTGGAGAAGGGATTATCCTCATGATCACATCGACAGCCATTGACCTCAGGGCACTCACAGGGAGCTGCTCGTTGCCACTAAAGCCATGGCTTGCTCTAGGTTGAACACGGGGTATTGCTACCAGGAAAGTGGCAGCACTAAGCCAGAGAAGCTGCAGAATTTGTGTCTGTGTGACACCACTCTGCAAGTGTCTGCCTCAGTGATAGCAGAGCTTTGACAAGCTCCTAAACCATGCAAGGGTGGGCAATTCTGCCCCCAGGGCAGAGCCTTTCCCCTGAAAGTCTTATTTATATAAATAAATTTAGCCCCCAACTTGGCTGGAGTGCTGCCTGCCCCTTATCACCAGTCTTACAGTGTCATTTCTGCATTTGTTCCACGTAGGCTAACAAATTTAAGAAACCTCCCCCTCTAATTGAGTTCAGCTTTGAAAATTTCGATCTCAACAGAACATTTTCACTGATTGCATAGTGGCAAATGGGAGATTGTCACTTGTTTTTAAAGTGCTTGCTTTTTACAGTGAAGAGCATGAAGTGTACCAGCAACGTTAACCTTCCGGAAACACACAATATTTAAATTACACTGCTCAGAGCACAGTAATTGAGCCAAACAGACATAAGTTCACATCCACTGAGCTTTCAATGCAGCAAATGCTGCCATCAATCCCTCTCTAGTGCCCAAAGGATGGTTCATATGCCCAGAATGCTGTGTGGGTTTTTTTTCCCAACTCTAGCTGTAGATTTAATAAACTAAAAATTTCCTCTTACAAATCTTACCTCAGCCATGTAATCTAGGGATAGTCAGATTATTGGTTAATTCAGACCTTTCTAACATGCTTAGCTAAAACCTTGGGTAAATAAGGCAAACTCAACACACTTTCTTTGCCATATTCTTGAACGAGTAGACTGACAGGAGCCCGTGCATAGACATGATTGTACATTTGTTTAACTGCCATGTTTATAAAAAGCCTCCAACTTATTAACAAGCATTTGAAGAAGAGATGAATCAATCACTTCAGAGTCCTCTATTTGGTTGTGAGCTGTGCCTAGTAACAGAAACAAGACTTTCTACAAAGACTGTCACAATGCTTCATCCTTCAGAGGTCCAGATTCCTGCTCACCAGCCTTTGCTACGTTACTTGGAAACAGAAGTATAGTAAAGGATGACC
>JACBWW010000224.1:0-66358 GCA_020086605.1 Lanius collurio | reverse complement strand
AATATTTTTAAGAATATGTAGGAAATAGGTTTTGGTAGGAATAGATTTTCATGTAGTTGAGGTAGTTATGTACTTTTTTTTCTGGTTTGCTACTACTGTTAGTAATTAAGGCTTTTTGTTTTATTTTGTATGTAGTGCTCTGTGAAAAGCTGCATCACTGCCTTTCATGTCACCTGTGCCTTTGAGCATAGCTTAGAGATGAAGACTATCCTGGATGATGGGGATGAGGTCAAGTTCAAGTCGTACTGTCTAAAGCACAGCAAGAACAAACAGAATTCGCTGCCTGATGTTGAGGAGCACCCCAAGAGCGTGTCAGAGCAAAAGCAAACAGAGAGTGAGAAAACGAGCCTGCGAGCCCAAAAACTCCGAGAATTGGAAGAAGAGTTTTACTCGCTAGTGAAAGTGGAGGATGTTGCAGCAGAGCTGGGCCTTCCTAAACTTGCTGTAGACTTCATCTACAATTACTGGAAATTAAAGCGAAAAAGTAACTTTAACAAACCATTGTTTCCTCCCAAGGAGGATGAAGAAAATGGCTTGGTGCAGCCAAAAGAAGATAGCATTCATACTCGCATGAGGATGTTCATGCATTTAAGGCAGGACCTAGAGAGGGTAAGAATTTAACTTGTAAAGTTCTGAAAAACTATTTGCAGGTGAGCAAGGTCTTTCTTTGTGGATGAAAGTAGGAATGTGGAAAGCAAAAGGAGATGATTTTAAAAATGTTAATTTAACAAATTTTTAAAAGTAAGGCCTTCAACTCCAGTCTTTTGATAATGCTGCAGTGTGCTGCAGAGACTTTTAGGAGCTGCCCCTCTCAGTCCAGTGAAAGATCCAATGTGAGAGGAGTGCTTCCTGACTTCCTTAAAGCTTATTCCTTTATGTGTTTTAAGATACATATTTCTATGCACAATGGACATATTTGGTAATTGACTCTATGATTTCAGCTTCAGTTGAGTAAATGTTTAAAAAATGAGGAAATTTATTTGACCCACTGTAGTAGTAGTTAGTGATACAGATTGAATGAGAAAAAATTGTTATTTTTATTAAAAGAAAGTCAGAGTAAGGCTTGTTACCACTTGGAGGCTGCCCGTTAGGTTGGCCTGTTGGGTAGTGGTGACCCACAGTTTTCAAGTGCCTAGAGGTAGGTAGTGACTATAAAAAAGGTAATAAAACAGATGTGATGAGGAGAGGGGAAGCAAAATCAGAAGAGAGGTAATATTGTTGTAAGAAAAGGGGAAACAATATTGAGGAGAGAACAACATGAAAATACAGGAAGATTGTTGGAGCCAAGAATTGCACTTGTCAGTGTAACTGTTGTCTTGAATCTATGATCATCAATCTCAGATCTTTTCCAGGACTGCTTTTGATATGGAAGCTTACTTTAAGAAAAAAATTTAATACCCGTAACATGGAGGATTGGTATTTGGGGGTGGATTGTTTTTTATTTTTCAAGAGACCATGTCAGACTTTCTGTTCGATAAATGTTTGTTTTGCACCAAATTTTGTTGAAATTGATGTACTACTTGTGCATGGAGGTGATTCATAATTTGAAATGCCTGTCTCCAAGTTTCTAGACTTCTTGTGCCACAAGATTTTCTACTCTGTTATATCTTGGGATAAATATAAATTTGGGAATCCTGGAATTTTTTTTCTGGGTAAAGAGATTCCAGTTCTGAACAGATGGTACTGGGGTGAAAGTATGTTTGACAGATACCTTTTAACAGCCCCTATGCTGTTTCTGTGTTTTGAAGGCACTCTTAGGTGTTTATCAAGAGCTTTCAGTGTCTCTTCTTATTCTATTACCTTAGGTTGAAATGTTGCTATTAACTCAGACAAGTAGTAAAAGTAGAATTATGTGGAACTGAATCACAGAATATTTTGGGTTGGAAGGGACCTTAAACACCATCTAGTTCCAACCATTCTGCCATGGATGGGGACTCCTTCCACACGGTTCCTCAAAGCCTCATCCAGCCTGGCCTTGAACACTTCAGGGATGGGGTGTCAACAACTTATCTGGGCAACCTGTTCCAGTGTCTCCCTGTAAACAATGTCTTCCTTATGCCAAATGTAAACTTACCCTCCCTCAGTTCAAAAACATTGCGTCTTTTTCTGTCGCTACAGGCTCTGGTTTCTCTGCCTTATAATCCCTTTTCTTATAATGAAAAACTGCAGTGAAGTCTCTCTCTAGAGCCTTCTCTTCTCCAGGCTGAACAACCCCAACTCTCTCAGTCTTCAGGAGAGGAGTTCCAGCCCTCTGACCATTTTTATGGCACTCCTCTGGACTTGCTTGAACAGGTCCATGTCCTTCTTGTGCTGGGAACCCCAGAGCTGGATGCAGCACTCCAGGTGGGATCTCACCAGAGCAGAGGGGCAGAATCACCTTTCTTGCCCTGCTGGCCACGTTGCTTTTGATGCAGCCCAGCATACAGTTGGCTTTCTGAGCTGTATGTGTGCGTTGCTGGGTCATGTCCAGTTTTTAACCCACTGTTATTCCCACGTCTTTCTCCACAGTGCTGCTCTCAATCCATTCATCTCCCTGCCCATGTTGATCCTGGGTATTGCTCTGACCCAGGAACAGTTTTGGCCTTGTTGAACTTTATAAGTCAATGCAGTGGAGTCAAAAAAGAAACTGGTAAATGGGTCTGCCAAAATAAAAATATATTCTGCTGTCTTGCAGAATGTTTTCAAGGCATTTGTTGAATTGGCAGGAAAAAAAAAGGGATTTTTTTTTTTAATGCATTGTTAAGTATGTTTAGTAATACTGACAAGAACTTTACCAAGGGATCTTCCATGTAATGTTGTTTTGATTCTGTTGATGATACACTTATTTTCTTATTGCTTGTTAAGTCTCCTGTTATTCCTCTGTAGGTAAGAAATCTCTGCTACATGGTAAGCAGGAGAGAGAAACTGAAGTTGTCCCACAGTAAAGTTCATGAACAGGTCTTCAACTTGCAAGTTCAACTCATTAATCAGGAAATTGCTGCAGGTAATCATATAAATGCAAAATATTTATAAATCCTGCCTGTATTTAAACTAAAATAGTATATTCTCTTTATGTTCCTGCTTAGTGCTTTTAACATGTAAAAAATGTCTTTAAGAATTTTCTTCAAGTACATATAGTCAATAAAAGTAGCAACGCAAAGAGAACTCTTTAATTGCTTAAAATATTTACTTCAATGTTTTGTTATTTTATGGCTCTTTCTGGTATTTGCCTATTGCTTATCAATCAGCGTGCCATCCAGCTAGCAGAAATGAGCTGGTGGTGATCTCCAGGTTTTTGCACCCTTGGGTTGCTGGTCCGTGGCACTGGTTCTCCACAGCAAACTCTGCCCTGCTGGTTGGTTCTCCAGCTGAGAAAGTGTTTTTGCTTGCTGTCAGTAGTTGGTTTCTTCAGGCAAGAGAAAGAGTGACTGATGGGAATTGCTGCTGTTCTTGTGTGCCTCGTGCACTTCATGAGCAGCACAGGTTTCTTAGCTTGCCATCTGCAGTTGCTCTCCTTCCTTCAAAAAGAGTTCAAGTACTCTGGTTATTAATAGTGACTAGTAACTGTTTAGGAATGCCAAGATGCCAAACCCTACTCTGCCTTTCACATTTACAGCAGCTTTTTAAAATAAGGAACACAGTATTTGCAAAGAGGAAGGGAGTATGCATACCAGTGTAATTACTGGAGTTTTTCTTAATAGGAAAGGCGGCTATTTTCCTGTGTGAAATTAAGACCTCTCTGGTCTTTCAAGATACATACTTCCCCAGTTCAGGGTGAAGTTTTCATGCATTTTTTCTCTGCCCCTGAAACACTGATAGGTTTCATTAGTACTGATAAGGTAGGTTTTTTTAAACTGTTTTAGATCAGATTAGTACTTCATGGAAGCAGTGACACTCTGAAGCTCCTTGCTTTTGTGCGTAAATGCATTTTAGTAGAAATGTCTACTAAGTTTACTTTATGTCTTTACAAATACAAGTGCTTTTTTAATGCTTATTATAGTAGCTTGATACTTGTGGTGGGTGCTGTATGAATGTATTATCATAAACAACTCATGTGTTGAGGTAAAAAGACTTTTAAAGCTTAGAGAATTTTGTAATACAAAGCAGAGAGTTGAACCAAGTCCAAATTGAAACTCAGTTTGAAGCATTGTTTTTTCTTCATCCAAAACTGAATATGAACTTTTTTTACAGCTTTGTTGGATCAACTTCAGTCATATCTCAAAACTGGTTCAATTCACTGGCTTAAAGCCCCGTGAAAAGGGCACATTGTTGTTTTTAATGGAAATATTTAAATGCTTACCTAAATTCCAAAGCAGTGGATAATCTGGAACAGTTTGGTTTTCCCAATTTCTCCTTAGTGTCCCAAAATAATTTCACACTAATTATTTGCAAATGCTTCTTACTGTTGCATGACCTTATAATGGACTATAAAACTTGTTACGGATGACAAAAGAAATTACCATTTTTTAAAAAGCCTTTTTACTTCTGCTTCCTTGTCTCTTTCTCCTGTAGGCCATACCCTGACAAGTGCACTAGAGAACACACTGTTCTACCCACCTCCCAGGATCACCCTGAAGTTAAAAATGCCCAAATCAGCATTGGGAGACTGCAAAAATAACTCGCTGAAGCCTGGCAACAGACAGTTTTCTCCTGACAACAACAGCACTGTTTACAGCAAACGGAGTGTGCCAATGTCAAAGGAATCGTTCGAAATTAAAGCAAAATCTTATGCCAGGTATCAGCACGACAGCAGAAGTAATGGGCTGCTGGCAGGGATTGGCAAGCCTCGGAGCAAGGCGAAGGATTCTGGCCCCACCCATCTGATGGAGTTTCACCGGGGCCAGCCATCTGGGAAGCCTTTAGCACTCCAGGCTGCTTTGCATGGACAGTCTTCCATTGGGAATGGGCGGGTGCAGCAGGAGAACTCAAGGCTGGTGTCCAAATCCAATGGTCTAATGGGCAGGGCTGGAGACGTGAGCCAGAGAGACAGCTCCAGCCAGACGTCCTACGAACAAGAGTCCGTGCTCACAGCTCACTTGGCCAGCCAGAGTGGATTCCGAAAATCCACCATAGAACATTTCAGCCGGTCCTTTAAAGAGGCTACCAACAGTCTGGTGAGGACCACGGAAGATCTCCGGTGCTGTGAAAAGCCATCAAGAAGACTTGCAACGAAAGATCGCTTGTGGAGCAAGCAGACACTTGAAGGTGCTCCATACCAGGACAATGATGGGTACTGTCCTGACTTAGAGCTGAGTGACTCTGAAGCAGAAAGTGATGAAAACAAAGAGCAAGTGAGGTTAAGACGAAGTAGCTCAGAGAGAGAAAGCCCAAGTAAGGACTTTGGAAGAGATTGTCACAATAGAAACAAAAAGAATATGATATCTCACAGTTCGGTACAAAGGTGATTAGAAGCCCCCACGGGGTAATTCAGCCTTTATGTATTCCAGTGTACCAGTGCAAAGCTCAGCATCAAAAGGTTCCAGAAAATAGTCTAGGACCTATGTTAGGAAGAGCTGCAGTAGGGCATGGGAGAGGGGAGAGAAATCAGAGTAGTTTTGTTCAACTGTGAATTGGTTTGCAGTCTTTGCAAGGTTAGCTCACTTATCCACAAAGTCATGTGGAAAGTCGTATGTTTTATCAGAAGGTAACATCTGGGAGAGCACAAAGCGGTTAATTGTGCAAAAATTCAGGAAACCGCTTCCCCCTTGCCAGCTTAATGTGCGAGGCACCGTGTTCATGTGGAGTCAGTCTCGTGGTGGTGGACAGGTTTTAAAGAAGTCCTTGCATTGCTCTAACATGTTGCAAGAGACTGCAAACGGAGACACTGAAACTGCGTTGTTACGGCAGCTGCAGTATGGCTTTGATCCAGCAATGCACTTGCGGATGTGTTAGGAAGTTAAGCATGTGAGAAGTCCTGCTGGTTTCCCCTGGGAACATTTGTGCTCAGATATCCGAGCACATGCCAGTGTGCTCTGCTGGATCAGGCCCAAAGTGACTACTAAGTGACGATCCCCTTCTGCAGGAGGCTTCGAACTGAAGTGGAGTTTGCAGGCTCCCTGTGGAGGGCGGAAGCAGGCGTCGCTGGCGCTGCCAAACTCGCTGACCTCTAGATGTGCCCCCATTCCCTGCTTTTGCTGAAGGTTGTGTTTCTCTTCACAATAATTCGCTTATTTTGTAAATATACAACTTCTAGTACTTCAGTTTTTTAATCTCTGTACATAGATGCTTGTTGTGGGATGCACTTGTAAATATTTTACCCAGCTAACAAGTACAGATGGCTAATTTTGTGGATAGTGTTTACAAAAGTAGATGTACTACTTCAAAGAAAAATGCTATTTGACACTTACATTTAGGCAATCACCGGTGATGCCAGGTTCCTCTTGAAACTGAGATTTCATATCCAGAGGTGTTTTTACCTGGTATTTTTGAAGTCAGCTGAATTAGAAATAATTTTAGCTGAATTTTTTTTTTCAGGTGCAAATTTTCAACCCTAGTTGCCTGAACACAGGCATATGAGCCTTCTGGCATCTAGGTCTGTAAAATTTTAGCCAGTCATCATTTGGAGTATGATGGTTTAATTAATTTTTTTTTTTTTGCTGAAAATCTACTATATTATTACACTGCTTTTCAACCTCTGGATCAGTTGCTGTTTCCCAGTCTAACACATTTTTTGTATGCCCTTTAAAATCAGGAGTTGTTAAATAGTGATTAAATTTCAGTCAGTACTGACTGAGGAGTCGAGAAGGGAAGGGAATGAATCCCTTTTTGTTTGTTTCAATGACAGGGATTTTTGTTTGAATGCAAACTAACTTCTTGTTTTACAGATGGTGGTGTGTTGATCAACAAAGCAACTACACTTTTTTTTCTCTGAAATGCTGTACATTTCATAAACACAGACATCCTCTGTCCCCATATCACTGGCTGAAATGGCCCATAGGTTGTGTAGGCCACACCATATAGCTCTGTTGAGGGTTCAGTTTTGTCTAGAAACAAAACCCCCCACAGTCAGAAGGTGGCTATGCAGCATCTGAGCAGCAACTCATTTCACTTATAGTTTTAATTTATTGCTTTTAGGTTGGGAAATGGCAACGACATTTCCAGATTTGTTTTAAACTTTGAAATCTCCCTAGTTGCAATAGGACTAGCAGGTCAGGGGATGGAGGACTCTTCAGTAATGAAATAATTAAAAAAAAGTATACTTGGCCAATCTGCTCTGTTTGCTTCATGCATCTTATTTTTTTTTTCTTCATGATTTTATGTATATTTGTGTAATTGATCTTTCTAGAGCTGTATCTTCAAAATTATTTCTTTTGGTGTAAATACGTAGTAGAAATTTAGGTTTCCACATACTTTATTTTAATGGGAAATGCTTTGTGTTCTAAGCCATGGGTCATTCAGAATAAGTAAACAAATGTCTATTCATTTGTATTCTGGTTCTGATTCTCTTAGTTCTCCTTCAATATTTATTAGTAATCCTCTCTCACTGGCCATGAAATTTTATGAAGCTTTTATTAGGAACACTTATCTGGGAGGTCAGCAAAGTGTTCATGTTATTTTGTGGCTGGAAGCAAATGACAGGAGAGAGGGAAAATGGTGCTTCAGCAAAACTCAGCATTTCTGCTCTTCTGGGGTTATCAATTCAGTTGTTTCCAGTCTGGGCAATGGTTTTGCTAATTTTTACATTATTTTAATAGACATATGAAGGAGCCCTTGGTTATGTAGTTCTCAAGTATTGTCCCCAAAGTGCATTTGCTAGTTTTTATTGTGTGTTCGGTGGCTAACTGTTTGAAGTATTACCTCTTAACCTTATTTGTCAATTTTTTTTTTGTGTTTTTGCATTTTGTTTTATATATATAAATATATATATATTCAATTTTCCAAGATGGACTCAGTCTTTTTCAGATGTCCCCTTTTTACAAGTACTTTTTCATTAAATTATGAAACTGCTAACAATATTTTCATTTGTTGTGATTTATTCAGGGCTTTACCCTCTGTGTCTGGCAGGCTGTGAAACTCAGTACTGTGTCCATCAGGAGTAAATTATTTCTGCAGATTTGGCAATACTTTAACAAGTTAAGTATCCAGGAAAACCCTTCCCCTTCAGCCTCCCAAAAAAGAGCCGCTGAGCACTAATTTGCTGTGTATAACAAATAGTGCAAGCCTGGCTTTTGTTTCTGCCTAGCTGAGCAAATGTAACAGACCATTTGCTGCCCTGGCCTCACTTTTCAATGTATTTGCTTATGCTGTAGTATGGCTGGTTGTCCTGCTTGGACAAAGTGAGTTACAGAGGAAGAGCCGTAGCCAGGCCTTCTGTCTGATCCCTCTTCTTGTAACCCCGCAGACGAGTGCAGCTGAACACTCACCAGCCCGCTGTTGCCATCTGCGTGCAAAGGACAGAGCAGGGCGAGCAGGTTGCTGGGCTCCTGTCGGCTTCATGTGGGTTTTACCCGACCTTTTGCTGTAGTTCCCCCTGCTCCCGCAGGCCGGTGCTGTGGGGTACCTTGCTGGCACAGAGGAGCTGCTCCCCCAGCTAGAGCAGGGAAGAAGGCAAAACGAGAAGGTGGAGAGAAAGGTGCTGGGCTAGCTTGCAGCCCTCCTGCTCTGACTGGCTCTGCAACAGGCAGCCTTCAAGAAGGGATTTGCAATGTGGGTGTTGCAGGCAGCAGTGACCCTCCTGCCTCTGCAATGGGTCTGGCAGCAGCAGAGTGAGTCAGAACTGAGCAGCCAACAACACACTTGTGGACTGGCTGAAGGACTGGAGTGACTGAGCAGGTGGCCCCAGGCAGGCTGGAACTGGAGCTGGAGAAAGCGTGGGTGAAATGGAGCTCGAGTCTCTCAGCTGAAAAGCAAACAGGAGGGAAAAAAAAAGGGGGAAAGACAGTAAAGGTGCAATCAGAAGGGAAGAAAAAACAGGACTAGGAAGAAGCAGTAAGCATTGGACTGCCAGTTGTTTTTCAGGACCAGGATTTCTTCTTCCCTAAAGGCATCTTGCAACAGATAAAGCAGAACAGACTTCCTTGTTGTGAATTTCTGGCTTCTAATTCCCTCTGCACTTAACAGTCTGCTTGTGGCTGGGATGTGGGAAAGACAGGGCCAAGGGAAGAGATTAGTATCCATTAATTTGGATACAGCTACTATTCGTTTGTAGAGTCTTTTCATGTAACTGTGGTTCTTTGTTGATGGTAACATTGTTGATGGCTAAGGACTAACTGGGGCTGTGCAGTGGCTCTGAGCACCTTCATTTCTGCATTTATGTTTCTGCCCTAAAAGAAATGTTTCTCAGTTGTGTATATCACTTGTGGAATGTTTCCTTTGCACCATGAATCCCAAACCATAGAAGGAGAAATGACAAATGTTTGGCTATTACATGTAAGCCTGAAACAGTCCCTTGATTTCGATGTGGTGCATCTGGCTACCTGGCCTGGATGTACAGGCTGTACTGCAGAAGCATGATGTGTATCTGATACCTGGGAGGGACCCAGTGTTCAAAGCCTGCCTCTGTGAGCTGTGAAGATAATCCAGCGAAACTACTCATTTTGATCGTTGGGAATTGTGATGATCCCAGTACTTGTAAAGGTTTAGCACTGCAGGGAATTGACACATCTGTTAGGAAAACATGCTTTTGATGCGTATTAAGGAACAAAAGCTGCTTGCACAACCTGGGAGCTTGGCATGCAAGGGAAAAATACTGGGGAAGGGCAGAGATGGAAAACAATAGAGTGCCTCAATGCAGCTTCCTTAGGAAGAAGTGAAGACACACAGGCTTCTGGGTTCTGTTTTCATGAGAGATGCCCTGCTTACTGCTGCTTCTGAGCCTTCCTTTTGCACCAGTTTCATGGCTGAACAGACTTTTGCCACTCCTGAGGTGCAGCTCTGCGATACGTCCCTTTGGCAGAAATGATCCTGGGATAACTGCCGCCAGGCTCTGCTCCTAACCAAGTCAGCACATCTAGCGGGATGTGGCAGGTGGATTAAAGTGACTGCAAGCACAGCCTTCTGAAAGAAAATGTTACATAGCAGTTAGGTAAGTTGTTTGAAAACAGCAGATGTGCATGCCTATTTCTGTTCCTCAAGTTAACCCCTCTGCAGAGAGCTTGGGTAAATTTGTGTGACCACGTGGTTGTAGAAGGAGAAGCAGCCTCAGATAGTTGCTCATTAGTTTCCCTGCCTGTGTGTGCAGCTTCCAGATAATCTTCCTTTTTCCAGTAGGCTTCTTTTGTCTGGGACAACCTCCTGGATCCACCTTGCCCTGCCCTTTCTCTGGGACTCTTCTTTTGTTTCAGGCTGGGCAGACCCTCCCTGACTTCCATTGCTTCCTCAGCAGCCCTGGAGCTGGGTATGAGCCTCGCCTTGGCTTCTTTATCTCATACATTGTTTTAAATCTCTGGGTAGGCTCCATAATGACACCTTTATGGTTTCTTTTGGCTTAAACATCCTGAAGACATTTTTTCCGGTTTCTGTTGTTTTTCCTCAGGTGCTGCTCCACCCACCCTAATCCCGGCCAAGAGCACTGGGGAGCAGGACAGGAGTAGTATTTTGACAGTTCCGTAACAGTTCCAGAGTTGTTCTGCTCACCAAATCAGTGGGCCAGTGTCTTGAGAAAGAATTTAAAACTTAACACAACAGCGACATAAAAGGCAGGTGCCATCAAGAAATCTCTTGGTCACCTGAGAGCTCTTGAGCTTGTGACAGACTTCTAGAGTAGTACCTGTAACAAGAAAAAGAGTTACATGCCGTTTGGGAAAATGGCTCTGGTTATACCTTGGGAAGTGCAGGCCCTAGTGAGGGAATGAGTCATCTAAGGGGGAAAACCATCTCTCAACTAGCCCACTCACTTCACCTGAAACCACGGTGTCTGGTTGCATTCCTTTGTAGTTCCTTATCTCAGAAGGGTAGTGCTGAGTAGTTTGGGAACCCCTGTCACTGGCATTTTAGGCTACATTTGCATCTGGTTGAATGGAACCTGAAGAAAGTGCTTTCCCTCCTTAAAACTGGCTTAGCTCTTGTTCTGCTGTCTCCCCTAAAATGAAGTAGGGGCATTATTTTTTCCTTTTCCTGATTATTCTACAACAAGCCACATTATCTCTCCTTGCTAAAGGAAGCACAGAGGCCTAAAAGCTGGATGAGCCAGGTGATGTAGATACTAAAAAGCAAGTTGCAGTTTACATTCGTTACAAATGGCTAGTATGTAAACCAGACTTTCCTCAAATTGTCTGGTTGAACATCTTAAATTCAGCTCTGAGAAGTCACCCTAAATCTGCAGTTAATTTAAAATTTGTTTTTGATGATGCCAGAAGAAGGATTTGCATGCCTGTAAGCTGCAAACACTGGAAGTACTGTTGCTAAATCAGTTACTTGAATGAAAGATGCTGCCTTTCCCTGAAGTCCTGGCTCTGTTGCAGGACCTATATTGTGACTATAATTTTGCAGCTGCTGTAGCACATATCAATGCTCTTTTTTTTTATCCTGAGGCAAGCAAAATGCAAATCCAGGTCACATGGGGTACAGAGAGCAGAAAAGTAAGGCATTAATGAAAAATGTCTTGGCTGTGCTCCACTGAAGAACGCTTTCTGAAGCACCCTGTTGCCCAACTGCTCTCGGTGCAGAGCGGAGGTCTGGAGAGGCACAGGCTGGGAACTCCAGTTTTGTGAGGCAGCTTAAGGGAGCAGAAACTTGCACCTGTTGGTGCTCCCATGACAAAAAAGTTGGAGGTGCACCTGTGACATTGTGAGGGTCTTGATGAAGCACTGGGGAGGCTGGCTGCAGTGGAAAGGGTCACATGTTTGCTTACAGTATTGTATTCTTAAGTGAGAGATGCTTTTTCATGAGCCTGTGTCCAGTACAGAAGGAATTGTACTGAAAGAAGTCAGTGTAATGAACTGTAATAAGTACAGGGCACAATTGTCATTTTTGTGAAAACTGGTCTTGAAAGGCTAAATACTTCAATATGACTTCATGGTGATTTGGTGCAATCCTTTGTAGAAAAGATTCCCTATTTGAGATTTTTAATTCATTCTGCATTAACTTGTGTGACAGTGGTGAGTGTTAGACACATGAATTAGTCAATGGGCACAGGTCAAGCAGACATTTGCAAACAGGAAAAGGGACTATGGCAAATGTTTTATGTTTAAATATCCGACTGTGATCATCCAGACTAGTAAACAATTAAACTTCTCAGCAGTTTTATCTCTCCTGGACCTACTTGTTGCTTGCTAACTAGTAAAACTTGATCTGGACACACAAGCCAATTCCAGGAACTATATTTGGCTGCAAACAAGTACACAGCAGTGCCAACTATTGCTTTCCAGCCAACTGGTTGCAGTGACTGATTTTGTGGTTCTACCTCTGCTCTTGCTCAGTGTTTTTTGCTTGTCCCTCCATCTGTGCACCCCAAATGCAGTATTACCTGCTAGTGGAGAATTCCCCTGTGCCCACTCTGGTTGCCCCAATGGATTTAACAGGTTTGCTCTGAGGATAGTGGCTCCTTGGGCTCCACTGCCCTTGGCGCAGTCCCTGCTCTCAGCTGCACCTTGCCCATCTGCAGAGGAGGCCTGACAGACTCCATACTCGGAGGCAGCTCTTGGGATACAGACATCTGATTGCGGCATTTGCACTTCGTACTAGCTGTGGATAAGGCCTAGAGCCCTCCCACCTTCAAGCAGGAAGGAGGACTAACAGTAGTAAAAACTAAAGGTGAAGGAAAAAAGGTGAGGATTGCTCTAAAGATAAAGAAATAACAGGATCAGGCTCATAAAATGAGAGAAGAACAACTGCAACTTTCCAGGAGTGAGCAGAAGTAAAACCCAGTCTCTATAGTGCCTGAAATAGTCCAGCCCCTCTTCTTGCCTACAGTCCTTGAGGGTGGGGGGATTTTTCCATCTCTGTGGTGCTCTGGGCTGTTCTCCAGAACTGCTGAGCACTTCCTGACTAGCAAGAAGGGTAATGGCTTCTGGCAGGCTCAGGGAACCTGCAGGTTGCGGGAGGCCTGTGACTTCACCCTGCAGGGCCTCCCACATCACAGATCTACTCTTTGTGTTCTTCAGGCTGTAGATAAGTAAGAATTCCACTTGCCTGCTCCTTGCAAGGAAGGAGGAGTAAGAGTATGATGTGCACTACCATGTGGAATAAATGCTGAGCTACCAGCGTGCCCTTTGGAAGCCACAGAGGTGCTGTGTAAGCTCCCTATCAGTCAGATTTGGAGGCCACAGAGTAGACTTTGTGGCTGTGCTGCAACAGTGGGAAGTTCCCAGTGGGGAGGGCGCAAGGTAGCGCAACCTTTGGCAGCCACCTCTTCTGTGCTCTTCTCTCCCACAGTGAACTTGTACTGGCAGAAGACCTCATCTGATGCTGTCTGTGAAGGCACCCCAACAATGGATTCCTCCCTGCTCTACCTTTCAACAAGCTTGGATCAGCCATTTCAGAGAAGACAAAGCAGGGTTGCTGTCCTATGTAACTAGAGATCCGAGCTCAAAATACAAGGCACAGAGTTTGTGTTGTAACCTAGCACTTACAGAAGCTGTTAATTTTCTCCCAAGGTGTGTGCCAGCACACAGCTTGTTTTGATGCCTCCAAACCATGCTGGCAAATGCCTAAGTCAGCAAGGAGCAGAGAGACTGGTGAGGTGGGTTGAGGGTGTATCTCCTGTTGCTGCTGGATTCAGTAAGCTCTTGCATCGTACCCCAAATGGCCTTGTAGTGTGCAAAGACAATGGGAGAGCAGTAATGTGGCTAAGCTTTGTAAAAAGCAATAATTATTCTTCCTTGTACTTAACGAATTCTTTGCATGCGTTTTTTAAAACTTCTGCGTCTATTTTCCATGTTGTAAAACGTATGGAAAAAAAGGACAGAGATGTGCTTTTTTTCTGTGTTGGCTGTTGCTAGTAATTTGCTTGTCTCAGGTCTGAGATGAAATCCTGCTATTTGTTGTACATGCAGCAGTAGGACAGAAAGAGAAATTCAGTGCTAAGCACTGAAGGAATGCCATGGAACCCTATAAAATAGTAGAAGTCTAACTGCTCAGATAAAGCCACAATAAGTTAATGAATATCACATCAGTACTCCATCAAAAGAAGCCTACATGAAACACATGTTGGTAAGGTCATGTAGCCCATCAACTTTCCAAATATACCACTACTAGAAAAAATTGTGACCAAGTGAAGCCTGGGCTGTGAGCGCCTGTTTTATGAATAAAGGCAACCAAATAAAAATATTCAACAGGAGATAATTGCCAAGAGAAGGATGTATGATAACGAAGAGATAAATCTGTAAGAGGACCTTTGTGGGGACTACCTCCTAAGAGACCATGCTGTATGCTATGCACTCATTGGTGTGCAGTATCCCTTAAACAATGGGGCTGCTCCATGAGCTGGAAACCAAAGTCTGCATGGGGGAGAAGTGAGTTTTGGAGCAGCTTCGTTAATGCTGGTTTGTGGGGACACAGCAGCAAGCCAGCCTGTGCCTGCCTTGTGCCCCTGAATTTCCAGGAGGAGACACACAAGACACACAGCAATGAACCTGAAGTCACTGCATGCCACCGATCCCTATGGGGATCACCAACTCCAAGTCAAAAGCAATTATGTCGTGGGATGCTGAAGAGGAGACCTGGGATATAAAAAGTTCCCGCTGCTTTGAAACTTGAGCCCTGGGAGCTGTAGTGGCCAGAGCACAGGGATAAGTAGGCACAACAGTGAACTGTATCTGCAAATTTTCATGCCAGCTGTTTGCCTCGTGCCTTTGGAAGTTTTGGAGACTATAGAGCACAGGGAGTAAAAGAGGGCACAGCATGCTGATGGCCCAGGATTTCTGGATAACCAAGGTGCTGCTGCGGGAGCTGTTAAGGTTCCCTGATGCTGGAAGTCAGAGCCAAGGTTCTGTGGCCACCTAGCCCAGAGCAAGAAGGCAGGCAGAAACCAGGCCTTTCGGGAATCAGCCTCTCCGGGGGCTGACAACCCTGGCCACTGCGGTGGGAAACTTCTTCTCCCTCTTACCCCGCCCTGCAGCTCTTGGAAGCGGTGCGGGGGTGAGTCGCTGCTGCTTGAGCAGCCGCCACCCCTCGATCCCGGCGCTGGCCGTGCACCGAGAGGAGGATCCCGAAGGGCCCGGCAGGACAGCCCGGCCGGGCGGGGGTCCCGCCCCTGGCGAAGGTGCCCAAGGCGCGGCCGCTTCCCCTGGCCGAGCCCGCTATAAGAGCGGCGGCGGGGAGCAGGTTCGGCCGGGGAGTGCGCGGGGAAGCGCTTTGTTGCTGTTATTATTAGTTACTAGTATTTCTCGGTGTTCCTCTTCTCTCCCGCGTTCACGGGCAGGTACGGAGGTACAGACACACGCGGCTGTGTACACGACTCGGCGGCACACGCCGTGCGCCCCGGCAGCCGGGCGTGCGGGGGCGGGCCCGCCGGCGGAGCGGCCTTTCCCTCCCTGCGCCCGCACGCACCCCGCGATTTAATCATCACCCCCTCCCTTTTTGTTATTCCTCCCTTCCTCCTCTTTTTATTTTTCTTTTCTTTTTCTTTTTTTTTTTTCTTTCCTTTTTGCCCCGTTCCCGTTCGTTGCTCCCCGCAGGCCGTGGCGGGGCCGGGGGTGACACGTGGTGACGATCCCCTCCGCAGGCCATGTCGTCCATCAGGATCGAGTGCGTGACCAAGGAGGGCTGCAGGATCGCGGAGTCGCCCGTGTGGGACGAGAAGGAGGGCGCGCTCCTGTACGTGGACATCACGGGCAGGAAGGTGTGCCGCTGGAGCCCCGTCACCGGGCAGGCTCAGGCCATTCCTGTGGGTAAGGAGCCGCTGGAAAACCCTCTCTGTGTGCGGGAGCTGCGTGTTGGGACTCGGGCTGGGTCCCTTGGCAGCTGCACAGTGCTCACAGATGGAGACCTTTCCCTACAGCCAGGCTTTCCTAGGCCGCCAGCACACTGGGGCTATGCCCAGACACGAGAGACAGACCCGAGGTAGCTCTGGAGACTTCCCTTATGATTTTGTGCTACGGGGTTATGCTTGATCTGTTTCTTTTTCCTGTAAACTGTCCACAATTCGCTCTCTTTTGTTCCCACTTTGTCCCAGAAGTAACGTTCTTCTGTTGGTGTTTACAGTAGTTCTGATTTGAATGATCAATGCTCGTAGTATTTTCTCTATTGAAAGATTTCCAAAAACGGTTTAAGAAGTTGTTACTTTTTTTTAATGTAATGGTGTCACCAGCTAGAATCTCAGTGGTTTAAGTATTTATTCCAGAAAGGAAAAGATATGGTAACTCTTACAAAAAAAGGATTGCAGATTTACTATTGGATGTGATAGAGTAAATATTTGTGTTGGGAGACAGCTCCTTAAGTGGTTTCAGTACAATTTATTATTTTCTCATGTTCAGTAACACTTGGTGAAAATCAATTTTGCCTACCTGTAAGCTGTTCTCATTATTCACTAGAAACTGATCTGAGCCTATCTGCCTTTCAAATTACTGAAGTTCCTAATTTTAGAGATGAGAGAAGGCCTGATACTAATTTTGGAAGAGTTGCTTCCCAAACTTCCTCTTAGCTTAGCTGAGGGAGTGTGCTTCTCCTTGCCTTTCCCCCCAGCTTGGTCTGCTCTCAAAGGTGTAATTTTTTACTTGTGGCCTCTCTGGAGATGTGGAAGGGAGAGCACACTACATTTTATTGTTTCCCCTCTTTTGTAATAAAATAGTTATGGTTGATAGCTTTGCCTTTGGGAATGGCATAATTAAAAGAAAAAAAAAAAAAACAAAAACACCAACCCCCAAACGATCAAAGAATGCCATGTGATTATATTAGTGGGTCTCCTAAATTAAAACTAAGAGAGAAATTATTCATTATTAATTCTTATAGAGAATTGCAACAACTCCATGATTAGAAACAACTTCTGATGCCCTTTTTGACCAGGGGAAACACCTCAAATGCTTAACTGGGCCTGGAGGGGGGAGACCTTATGGTCAGTTTTCTCTTGGGCATGAGATGGTGCTGCAAATCAATCAGTTCCTGCGGGTGCTGCTTTAACAAAGCCCTCCGGGGTCGCAGTGGACTGAGCTGGGTGGATGGGCTGAGACACTCCTTGCACTATGTTTGTGCAGTGAACAGTAGGGTGCCTGCGTCCTCATGCACCCCTTTCCTCGGGGGTGCTTTGTCAGGAAGGTAAGGGGCCGTTCTTGTGGCTATAGGGGCACCTGGATGTCCAACACCTCCAGTGGACAGCCGAGCTTCGGGGCTGCTCCTCCCAGGCTGGGAGGAAGGCCCTGGGGGCTGCCTAGGTGGAAGGAATCCTCTGAGCCATGGCCCCAGGCGTTTTCCTGGGAAAGCAAATGTAGACTTGCAATCCCATGCTCTGCTGGGAAAGCCCGTGCTGCTGATACAGAGAGAGAACCACTTTTATTAGTGTGGCTACTTGGCAATCCAAAGAGCAGCAAAATATGCGGCAGGTGCCACACACGGCTGAGGGGACTCTGCTGCCGTCTGTGCTGGCACGGGAGGAAGGAATGGCACCTCAGTGTAAATGAGCCCCCATCACCCGCAGCCTCGGCTGCGAGGGCAGAGTTTGCAGTCAGATGTGCCTCTCCAGTGCTGGGGACAAATAGCATTTGGATTTCTGTCATGGTGGTACTGCTGCCAGGGCTCCAAGGGATGGGGCATCCTGACCCATGAGCAAGCACCTGGAAAGGAGCAGTTCCTCTTGACACCTAGTGGTGACTGGTGGTGGTTATAAGTATTTGTGAAGCTATTACCTAATTGTACCCCTGAAAAGCCATAAATACAAGAAATGTTTCCGTTTTAAATTAAAAAATTAGTGATCAGTCCCATGTATAGAAAATATTAGGCCAGACTTTGTTGCCCTGCCTGAAGTTATTAGTCCTTATACTGTATCTGATGCTAGGCTTTTACAGAAATGTTACCTTTGCGCTCACTGTTTTTTTTACTAATTCCTTTATAATAACCTGCAATTGAGGTTTTATGCATAATTGCTCAAGTGAGTGTAAACTAATCATGGACCATTTACTAGTTTTCTGTTTTGTTTTAGCTCTTGGGAAGCCCTGCCACTCCTTGGTGTGTTTTGGTGCTGCTGGACATTTGAGCGGCACAGCAGTGTGGTGGGAGGTGTCTCTCCTGCCGACTATGACCTGTCCCAGTACAGAGATACTCTGCCTCCCTCACTATAGGGCTCATTTATGCAGGAGCTGTGCTAAATAAACACAGTTGCTCTAGAGCTCATGTGGAAATTGATTTTTTCCTTGGAGAGGGAGGAGCCCACACAGTAAGCTATTTTAAAAGGCATATGTTCGTGTCCCCCTTTTTATACTTTTTTTTTTTTTAAATTAAGCTCCTACCACAACTAGGTGCTGGTAATGATTATTGCTCCTGGTAGCAGTGGTAATACTCAAGTTCATGTGACGTTATCTGTTTCTATGTATTTAAACATCAATTTTGTTGGTAGAAAAGTAGGTTGTTTCTCTTGCCTGTGCTTTTGCTGAGTTCAGGTTGCATGTCTAAATTGGGCAGAAAAGAAATATCTCTTCATAGCACATCCCACTTTTCAATTTCACCCTGTTTCCAGATGCTCCTGTGAGCTCCGTGGCCCTCCGGAAGTCTGGGGGTTATGTCATCACCCTAGGAACCAGATTTGCTGCTTTGAAATGGAAAGAGGAGCTGGTAACCACCATTACTCAAGTGGACAAGGATAAAGCAAATACCCGATTCAATGATGGGAAGGTGGATCCTGCAGGGAGGTATTTCGCAGGTATGCTGCAGGCTCTTCCTTCCCTCTGGGTTTTGGTGATAACATGCAGTGATCAGTTGTAGCAAGTTTTCCTTCACAGTTAAGTGGTGGGGGTTTTTTGTTGTCTTCAAACAGAGTTTAATCCCATTTACAAATCTATTTGTATTACCTGGGCACTATCTAATCTGGACTATTGTGTTTAAAAGAGGCTGACTATTTGGAGCCTGCCTAGTTTAAGATACTGGCCTTGTCTCTTCTCTGTCAGCTGCTTGTTTTGAGTAGTGGAAGGGTGCTAATAGAAAATTCTTTTCCAGTGAGAAATTTATTATATTGTCTGGTTTGTTCTTCATAAATCAGAATTTTATTTCTAAAAACTAAGGTTCTATTCATCCTGGAGATGAGAATGCTCAGGGGATCTTACCTGTATGTGTAAGTACCTGACTGGGGAGGGAATAAAAAAGATGGAGACCAGGCTCTGCTCAGTGATGCCCACTGAAGGACCGGAAGGAGTGGTCACAAACTGAAACTCAGACAGTTCTGTATGGTTGTAAGAAAGTTCTTTTACTGAGGATGATCAAACAGTGGAACAGGTTGTCCAGAGAGACTGTGGAGTCTTCATCTGTAGAGATTTTCAACACCCAACACTGATGGGAGGAACCTGTGGTGTCTGACCTTGCTCTGAGCAGGGGATGATCCTGGATGATCTCCAGAGGTGCCCTCCAGCCTCAGCTGTGATCCTGTCCTCCTGTTTTTTAAAACACCATTCTGTGCTCCTGCTGTGCCATTCAGTCCCGAGGCTTACCTTAACTTGCATTTACCCAGCCTCTCCAGAGCTGTGCTCGGCTGGCAACTTCAAGCTGCAAAGATGAGATTTGCTTTAAAAGAGGCTTTAGTGAAAGACTCATTCTGAGGGAGGAGGTAATTTTTTTCCACTCTCTCAGCTCTACGAGACATTAAGATTTATTAAAACTTAAATGCTGGCCACACCTGTCTTAATATATGAATGACTGAATAAAACATTTTGCAGGAATCACGCTACACATAATTTCTATCCCAGAAATGTTCTACAAAAGAACAAAAGCTGTGTTTTGTCACCTTCTGCTAAAGGCAAGCACTTGGAAAATACAGCTTTTTCTTTTCCTTTTGACTCAGTTTCTTCCTCAAATTTCAGAAGCTGTCTTCACTGCTCCCTTCTACGCTAGCAGTGTGATCATCATCATAGAGAGGGACTGCCCTCAGACCTGGAGGAGAGTCCATTCACTCTGAACCTGCTTCCTCCCCTTTGGCTCTGCACAGGTACAATGGCAGAGGAGATTCGTCCCGCTGTGCTGGAGAGACACCAGGGCTCTCTGTACACGCTCTTCCCTGACCTCTCAGTGGTGAAGCACTTTGACCAGGTGGACATTTCTAATGGGCTGGACTGGTCACTGGATCACAAAACCTTCTTCTACATTGACAGCTTGTCCTACTCGGTGGATGCTTTTGATTATGACCTCCAAACTGGAAAAATTGGTATGAGTGGTTGTATTCCAAAATAATTGTTTGTGCCTAAAAATTGTGATGTTTGTTTCTGCTCTGGTCATTACACAGATGATCAGGGCTTTGGGAGCACTTACCAGAAACCTCTTCAGAGCAAAACAACAGAAGACTTATTAACATCTGTCTGTGCCTGCATAGGCTCCTGGCTCAAACCAGTCAGGGTCGTTTTGTAATGCTATAAAGTATTTAAATTGCATGACACTTTGAGTAGTAATCTGTACTGCTGTTACTAAACACAAGGCATATCAGATCTTCCAGCATGAAAAGGACAAAGTGTATCTCATCTGTCTGTTCCTGTGACTGCGTGTTTCTTGTTACTGGCAGCACAGGCAAAGTGACAGCAAGCTTGTAGTCTTGTGCAAAACCTCTGCCAGCTTCTCTAGATATTTTTCCGCTCTTCACCCTGGTTTGTTTTTTAAAATACAATTTGTTAAATGAAGATTCTGCAGAAAGAACAAGGCAACAACCGTAGCAGTAACTCAAAGCTTCCTTCGCTAATTTAAAACAAAACAACGCCTTAAGGGCTTCTACAAGCTTGGGCAAAAGAAAAATTCAGGTGACTTGGACTAGTAATTTGCTTTTGAGTACATGGGCTGAGGTGTTTACGTTAAAAGAACACAGCCAATCTGATGTTTAGTTTTAAAACTCTGAATTTGAAGTAATTTTGGATGTAGCACCTTGTCCTAATGATTCTCTGCTATGGCTTATAACTGAGCTTTTCCTTAGGAAATAGGGTATTTCTCTCTCTCACTCATTCTTGCTCAGTCTCTTTCTGCAGTGGGCAGTCTGACAATCCCCAGGAGCAAAAAGGAAACTCATTAAGAATATTGCTGCATATGAGAAACATTGAAGTTGTCAGAGCATAAAATAAACAATGTTGGAAGTTGGGTTTAATTTTCTTTAATAACAGTGGTAAAAGTTCAGCTAGAGTTGTTTGTTTTTAAGTTGATAATATGCCTTTGAAATTGATGCTTTTCCTAACTCTGTGTTTATGTAAGCTCTCAGTTTATAGATCTGAAGGTCAGTTTTGTGTTGGAACAGTGATTATTGGCATGTTCCAGCAAACTGTTTGAAAAGTCTCCAGCTGGAGCAACCCATACTTGGGTTTTAGAACAAGCAATTTTATGAATATATCTAACATTAATTTATTCAGTTATTCATTTAATATTGCAAGTGGAGAACATGAGTGGTGCACGAATGAATGCCAGAAAAAGGGATTATACTTTCAATGGATAGAAACTGACCCACAGGCTTTCATGCTGAGAAACAACTGTCTCGGGAAACAAACAGGGCAGCAGACACAATCTATTTCTTTCATGGGAAAAGAACTCAGGGCCTCAGCACAGCTTTTGAAAATAATAGTACAAATAACTCTGCTGGGCTGTAACTGATAAAAATTTTAACAACTGTTTCACTCAGTTCTGTGGTTTTTCTACCCTGCAGGCAACCGTAGGAGTATATACAAACTGCAAAAAGAGGAGAGCATTCCTGATGGGATGTGCATTGACACGGAAGGCAAACTGTGGGTAGCTTGTTATGATGGTGGGAGAGTGATTCGCCTTGACCCTGAGACAGGTAAGTCCTTGCAAAAGATGGACTGGAATTTTGTGTTAAGCAAAACAAAACAAACAAACAAACAAAAAAAAAAATCCAGGAGGAAATAAAAACAACAAGCGAGAGATGGGGCTTTTTTCCCTTCACAGAAATGGTATATCTGCTCTTTTTTAAAAACTGTGGGTTTCTTTCTTTTTGTTTTTTCTTTTTATTATTATTTTAACAATTTTATGTTCCTGCTCTCAAAAATTACCTTTGTAAATAAGTCTCCTTTGCTCCCAGCATCTGTTGTGTTTGAAAAGATAAAGTCGCTAAGGAGATCATCATTCTGCTTGAGAATTGTTTGAGTTAGCATCCTATTGCATCCTCCAAAATTAAGACCAATGTTTACCTCTTTGATAAATGGGAAAGATGACTTAAGTAATTTTTGAGTCTTGTTTCTTCATCTTAGTGTATTATTTTGAGCAGCCTACTGGATTTTATTTCAAGTCCCACAGGATACTGATGCTAGCAACATATTTTTTACTGTCAAAAGTTATTTACATGGTCAATTTTGCAATGAAATAATTAAAAAAATGTTTAACGAATTCCACAGCATTTTATCATTCCCACAGTAATGTCTTGGGTGTGCCCATTGTCTGAGTCTGTCCTTCATTGCTACTGTCATTTGGACTCCAGTGATGTGCCAGGGATGATTTACTCTGGGTAAAAAACAGATGTAAAGCACTTAAGGGAAGCTGAACCACACTGGCTGCAAGGGGCCACTGTGTGAGAATGGGAGCATGATTTTGATCCCAGACTGCACAAGTTTGCATCATGCAGCAGAAGCACAACTGCACTGGGATGCATCTGGAGTCTAGTCGAAGGCTTGGGGTTTTGTAGGACTGTGGATTCAGGGAAGCCAGTCCCTCGTCTGCAGCACACAGCAGAGCTGGGCCCGTGTGCACCAGCCTTGCTTCTGACTCTGCTGGAAACCTTTACTTGAGGCTCAGACTGTGCTTTCTCCCTCACCTTTTAATCTGTACTCGACAAAAGTCTTCCAACCTGTGGGACTTCTGTTGTGCAGAGTATGCACCCCAGTGCTAGGGTGCTTCCTTCTCCTCCTCCAGAAGGAAGCTCCAGATGGGAGATGTCAGCAGTGCTTTGGCTTGTTTCTGGACCTACATCCTCTCAATTTGGTGGGCAGAGCACTCCTTGGTGACATCCACCAGCCCTCTGACTACCCTCCTGGAGTATTAGACTCAGTCATTTTTCCTCTCTGTTTCACTGTTTTCACCTTTTTCCTCCCTGGCCTTTTTTTATTTCTCTCTGACCTTTTTTTTTTGTTTTCCTCCCTTTTTTCACTTGTTTTCCTTTTCCATCTCCTTTTTGGAGGTGTTTTCACATGGGAAAGCTAGATGGAATAGTATCCATAAGCAGATGCACAGGGATAGTAAGAATATTGATGGCAGAGTACAGATCCCTAATGCACTCCCAGTCCTTAACTGTGTTCACAGATGTATGAGATACTGATGTGTTAGTAGTGTATTTCTCAGTGTATTTATCTTCCATGAACCTGTTCTGTCTCCCCTCACCCATGTTGTAGCACTTGCAGGGAACAGCGTTACGAAGTTTCACAGGGTAAGCGTCCATGTGAAAAAGAGCCACCTTCTTTTGTGGGTATCCCATGCTTACCTGCCCTCTCATGCTATCATTTTAAAGTAATATCTAAAATCTTCAGTTTGCTGAATTCTGAATGAAATATTTAGGGAGATAACACAGACAGGCTTGAAAAGAATTCTATGAAAGCCTATCTTTTAATGCACAATAGCCATTAAATGTGGCTTGAATGACTGTCAGCCAGTTGCAGATACATTCACTGATAAAGAGCTCATCTAAAGCACGTGAGGGATTTTCAGGTTTCAATGATAACAAAGCCTGGACTTTGTTTTTAGGGCAAATGGGAAGAGGAAACTTGTTTGTTTTACATCTTTCCTAAGAGAAGGTTTAGAGGTTCAGAATGAAGTAGCTTTTTGGGTCTAGGCTTCTGTAGCAGAGATGGCTGCTGCCTTTAGATTAAGGATGTGCTACAAGGAAGAGCTGATGGCTCATGCCATGGGGGCTGCAAACAACTCAAAAGGGATGTCTAACTTACATGTTACCAGGTCTTGTCATACCTTCTGGTCACTTAGTGACCTGCTAGTTTTATTCTTTTAATTAGAATCCTAGAACCTTTAAGGTTGGAAAAGACCTCTAAGATTGAGTCAAACCATCAACCAGCACTGCCAAGTACACCCCTAAACTGTGTCTTTAAGCACCTCATCTACATGGTTTTTAAACACTTTCAGGGATGATGTTTCCACCACTTGCCTGGACAGTCTGTTCCAATGCTTGACAACCCTTTTACTGAAGAAATTTTTCCTAATGCCCAATCTAAACCTCAATTAAATATTTTATAGTTCTTCCTAATGATTTTTTTTAATACCCTTTGATTTTTATAGTGTCAAAAAGATTTGCTACATTTGTCTCTTCTATAGACACCAAGCACAGAGTAATACTTCAGATAGATTGTGGAACATCGAGGTGCAGATTTTCTTGAAACTTCAGGGAGACATTGCTAATCTCAAACCTTTGGAAATTATATCTTCCAGGCTGCTATCCACTGAGAGCATTCTACAACTGCAGCCAGGGTCTATCCCCTTGTCTTTGGGCCTCATGCCTCTTTTCCTACAGCCCATGAATTTTTGTTTTGAATGCCCTTCCCACTCACTTTCTCCCAGACTTGATGTCAGTCAATTTCTAGGGCTCCCAACATCAAGGTTACTTTCCTGCTATTTCAACACATGACTAAAGTTAGTTGCTGTAAGGGGACCAAGCCCTTTACATATGCAGTTGGGAGGACAGAAAAATGACACATTTTGTAAGGAAATTCATGTGCTTTAGCATATTTCTAGAAAGAGAATATTCACTTATAGGTACATAAAATAGGCGTAATGGGAATAGGCTCTTACTGCTCAGGATTAGAAGAAATTTTGGGAAAATCTGCCATAAGATGTCTCAACAGCCTTCTGGTTAGGGCTGGAGGCGATCTGTTCACTGCCATCATTAAGACCATAGCTGTTTGTTGGCGTAGTAAGTGCATAGCATTATTTATGGTAGCGCTAGTTTCTTGTAAACATCAGACGTGTCCCACAATCCCTATTTTATGCAAGCTTGATTTGAAAGACTATTGGAATTTCAGGAAAAACTTCTAGGAATTAATCTTCTTTAACTGCAGGCAGTAGAGGTGTAGCAGGAGGTACGCCTCCGAAACGCTGCACGAGGTCTGCTCGCTCCAGGCTGCCTTTGTAGTTAAAAGTAGAAAAGTCAGCAGGTCTAGGGTGTGATTCATGTGACCTGTTTTAGAGAGGAATTCTATCCCATTTCCATTGACTGCATGGACAGCCTAGATGACAAGCTCAGATATGTGTCTGTGCTGTGGATGTTAGCATTTAATTAGAGGACAAACTGGGATTGGAGTGGGATTTGTTTGTGATACCTGAAACTGAAACTTGTCAAACAATACATCATCAACAACAGGGTTCACAGAAGTGGGGTTTCTCCCTGTCTTGGTGCTCATCAGTCAGGATGGGACCTTCCCCAGCCCTGGTTCCCACTTCTGCAGAACACCTGGCTCCACAATGATTATTTGCAATTATTTGTTTAAATTTCTTGTTGTAAGTAGACAAACGGGAAACATCATGTGTGCTTTCCTTCAGGAAAAAGACTCCAGACTGTGAAACTTCCAGTTGATAAAACAACTTCCTGCTGTTTTGGAGGAAATGATTATTCAGAAATGTATGTGACTTCTGCCAGTGATGGGATGGATAAAGAATGGCTTTCACGGCAACCACAGGCTGGTGGGATTTTCAAGGTGAATGATACTTTCTCCTTTCGTTTTAGAAGGCCATTTCTTCACTCTTGGTTTTTTCAGGTAGCAAAGCAGTTGGGAGTGGTGGGAAGCTGGAAAAGATAGTTGTTAGAACATTGGTCATGTATGTTAAGCTATTTGTGTTTTTCTTCCTGTTGCAGAAGGTTAAATGCATTTAGAGATTTGAAGATACTTTGGGGTTTAAACTTTGTAACAATGCTGATAGTGCAAATTTTCTATGCAATCATCTCTTTATACTTCTCCCTCTCCCAACACTGTTTGCATTTTCTATTTATTATGGAAAGGATGGGTAAATACTTACATGTCTTAATCAGTGGCAGATAAAAGCATCTGCTCTTATTTACTTTCTAGTTAATTATCACAAAGTTATCTCTTTAAAAATTTGTTCCACTGGGATTTGTTTTAAAGCCCCGCTCTTCTCTTAGATACTGCTAAGCCTTAATTCTGCAGTTCACAATGTAACCTTCGGCATGCACACACAGAGAAGAGGCTTTTGGAGAATGGACTTTGCCCTGTGATTACTGAGCTTTAGAGAAAGAGCATGCATTGAAATTCCTAGCTGTGATGAGCTGATGTGTGCAAAATATAATAGGATGTTAAGTTGGAGGACACAGTCCTTTTCTCAGTTAAAGCATGTCTGGTTGTGTAAGGAAAGCAAGTGTCTGATAATGGTGAATTATCGCTCTAATTATTTTTTTTTCTCTGTGTTTTAACAGATAACAGGACTGGGGGTGAAAGGAGTTCCACCATATCCATTTGCAGGTTAAATACACACTCTTCAGAAGAGATTAGAGAGGGCTGACATAAGCAAGACAAGTATGAAGGTCTTATTCTGGTGTTCAGTATCTTTGCTTTGAAATCATAACACCATTATAATATTTCATCAGGAAAGGATGAAAAACTACTGAAATACATAGAATATTTTAAAACTGATCCTTTTTTTCCCTTTAAACTTACTTTAAATATATGATGGTACTTTTACTGTTGTGCTAAAAAGATTGTCATCCTAATAAGCTACTGTTGTAATTCTATTTTATGATTAAATAATATTTTAATATCTTTTTATTTCGTATTCTTCTGTCTCATTTGCAACTTAGGCTATGTTATTTTACTGATTAAACTACTTGTACTGTCTCTTTTACATATTTTTGAAGTTCCTCATAAAACGCCCTTTGGTGGTCTTACCACTGTTTTAACTGTAACTTCATTTGTCCTATGATGTTCTCAACAACTGAAACATTAATACCTCTCACCGTGCACCTGCAGCTTCCTTCTAACAGGTCTCAGCTGTGGCTGTGCCTAAATTAACTCTGGCTGGAGCTGATCACCCTCTCTCTCCCGTGCATGCTGCCATGTTGCTCATTTTGTTGAGTATAAACACAGATTTTTGGAATCAAGAACTGCATATTTTTCCATCATTTGAAGATCTTTGCCTGTTCTGGGGACATCCATGATGACAGGAAAACATCAGGAATTCTTGACCATTTGTGCATTAAGAACCACCTACACATACCTCCTCCTGAACCAACCTCCCCCAGAGGACAGGCAAGGCAGGCCCACATGCCCAAATAGCCACTGCTTTTACAAATGTGGAGGAAAGGGAAGTTCCATTGCGATTCCTTCACACTGCCTCTTGTAAATGGAAAACTTAATCACTGGACTGCACTTTGCAACAGGCAACTTCAGACCTGTATGTGCTTCAACAATTGTGATGTATCTCAGCTGGATTTTAAACTGCAGATTTTTGCTCTTGGAATATTACATGTTCCCATGTTAGTATACCTCCACCTGCAGGTGGAATAGCTGTCTGTTCCCACCCTGCTGTGTGAGGGTAACCCACCAAGTGACTGCCAAGTGAGCCTGTGGCAGTGCATTTTCTCTCCAGGTAGCTCCAAGAATGAGCACATAATGCTTTGCCATCTCTGCAGGCCTATGGAGTTAAGTTTCTGATGGATCATCTTGTGTCAGCCGTGCCTTTGAGTGTGCAGTGGGTGAATCAGCTGCCCACTGAGGCCTCGGTGCTGCTTTGATCCTAGGGTTCAAAGATTATTTTGTGCAAGTTACTGTTTCCCCTCTTTAAATGATGCAGGGGTCTGTCTTGGCAGCTGGCAAAAAAAGGAGATTTAAGCAGCTCCACTTCAGTGTGGATGATCATGAGGCAGTGAAGGAAGCTGGGCCTTGTTCTTTGTGGAATGTCTATATGCTTCATTTACTTTGTGCAACAAGGCAATCTCAAACACAGTATTGAGAAAGCTTGAGTTGATGTAGATGATGAATGTGGCAATTTCAGGGCTCTAATCTCACTGAAGTCACAAATCTGGTGGTACCTGCAGCTCAGGAACCATGCTGTTGGGCTGCTGTGGTTGATCACTAATGGAGATCCGTCGATGGAGCGGGAAATAAGTGGGCGTAAGCACAGATAAGCTCCCTCTGCCATCACTATTTTACCTGTGCTCACCCTCACACCACCGCAGTGGCAGTAGGGTGATTGCCAGCACAACACAAAATACCAAGCTGATCTTCTTTATCTTGCTGCAGTAGAAAGGTAGGAGCAATAGCTTGTACAGGCACAAAAAAATCGGATTAGTTTATGCCAGCTGGCCAAGAGGCACCCATGAGACACAGGGAGGACATAGCAGCTGGAGCCCCTCTTCCTCCATACTGTGCATGGGTGGCACCGGGCAAATGTTTGAATAACACTTTTCTTTGTGCTTGTGAGCGTAGGAGCAGAGGCAGGTAAAATAAGCTGCTGCAGACATTTTGCAAATGAATGCCACCTCCCCCTTCTGTAAAAGTACCTGCTCAGGTTTGCTACACAGGTTTCATGGGCTTCACATGAGCAGAAAGAACCAAGTCTGCCAGGAGAGTTGCATTTTTAATGTTGCTGAAATGCCCTGGGAGCGCGTCTCCGGGCAGCCTACAGTGCAGAGGCTGTAGCTGCTTCCTGCACCCCAGCCCCGAGGAGCCCAAACTGGTGCTGCTGGCATATTTTGACTTGAGTCCCATGACAGAGCGCTGGATCTGGCAAACTGGAGCTGAGCCGTTGCCGGTTCCCTCAATTAGGAAGGCTTCTTGACTTTTTTTTAATCCCTCGCTTATTAATGGCGCTCACCTCTTTGATCAAAGACCAGCACTGATTTCAATTAGGGTTGAGCAAGAACCCAGTGACAGGAAAGGCTGTATCAGGAGGAGCAGCTGCTGTGCCCTGAAGGGTTTCTTCACCCTCATGACCAAAATCTATAGTCATAGGTGAAGCGTAGTTATTCCCAACCAAGCTGGAGAAAGCTCTTGTAATCCTTTGCTGGCAAAATAGCTCTGCTGAAATAAAAGCAGGCGGCACTGACTGCCTGGGGAGCTCCAGTTCTTCCCATCTCAAGCACAGGGGAGGGACCAGGCCCTTCCTACAAAAGGGTGAAACCCGAAAAGATAAGCCTTTTGGCTTCACTTTTGGACAACACTGTCAAGTGGGATATTGCTGGGGTGAGTAGCTATGCCTGTATCTGCCCAGGGTTTTTAATACTTGTGTCTTCGTTAACTCTAACCATGCCTGTTGTCATCTGCAAGACAGAGTGGCAGAGGTGCATAAAAGCTTGAAGAGATCAGGACAACCAAATAACAGGCAAAGTTGAGTTTCTAGTGCAATGAATGATGGGATGGACTCTCAAGTGGAATAAGTAACACAAGTATATTTCGGGGTGTTGTGGGGAAAAAAGGGAAGTGATGGATTTACTAAATATTTGCAAAGCCACAGGAACAAATTCCCAGCTATTGTCTGAGCACATGCCTGTGGGGAACAGAAGACAAGTACAATTATTTAAATACCACATTATGTCGTGTGATAATGCCTTGGTACTCTCCTGACTACTCTATGTTGATAAAAACTAGGGACTATAAAAAGAAGTGGTAAGAGTTGCATCAGAGGATACCAAAGCAGTGGAAAGGACAGAGTAAGCCACACCAGAAGGAGACAGGGTGGTTAGGTGTCAGCCAGAGGTACAGGAGTGCGTGGCTGCCTTTTGCCAACTTCACTAGAAACTTCTGCTTTGCAACCCAGCAACATTAGAAACAAACAAAGTGCATGGCAGGGCCAGGCTCTTTATGTTGTGGAAACAATTAAAAGAATAGCTGGCTGGCTAGCAGATACATGCTACTGCAGAGTTGCACCACTCAACAGCATCCACAAAACCTCCTAAAGTTGGTCTCTTCCTAAAGTGACTGACTTCTGGAAAGGCAGACGTGGAGGATGTTGAAATGTCAGGGTGGGAGATGTGATACTTGTGTTGGTAGCCTAGAAGTGGTCAGGGTAGGAATAAGAGAAGGTACAAAATGTGGCGGGGGCATCTCCAGAGCATTTGCAGCCACCTGCATAAATTAGAGAGACGTGTTCTGGTAAAGTTATCCCAGCTGCTGTCCTTCCTGTGCCACTGGTGTTCCAGCATGCAAGCTGCTCACCCAGAAATCTGTATGTTTGGTGTTTTCAGTTGTGGCAAGGTGAATTCTTTGTCCCTCTGCTTGCCTTGGTTTTACTTTGCTGCAACCTGTGGTGAGGAAGTCAATCAAGTCACCAGAAGAGAAAAACTATGTGGAAAATGTGGTCTTCTCCTCCAAAATCCATTAAGAGAAAATGCTTTGGGAAATATTTTGCAGAAAACAGGGTAACTTAAATATTTCACTCATTTTTCTTTTCAATTGAAAATTAATTTTCAGTGAAAATTATCATAACCCAGAATTTTCCTTTTGAGTATGTCTTCCAGCTGAAAATGCTGTGTAAGAAAAAATAAGCATATTCTTCCACTTGAACTCCCTTCAAAGTTATCATCTAGGTTAAAAGAAAGAAAGCAGAGAGTAATGGGATAATTTTTCTGAGAGCAAGCAGAGACTGGGGGTTTGTGCTGAGATGGGATGGAGCCATCGGAGGCCAAGGAAGTCTGAGAAGGGTCCTCAAGGCACCCAGAATCACTTTGCAGTGACTTTGGAAGGAGTTTGACTTGGAAATATTACTGGCATTTCCCTAGAAATGTTTGAATTTGCCTCTGTCTTAGGGCTGTAATTTTTTAATCTCTGAATGTGGATTGATGGCAACTATGATACGATAATATGTCTATCCCGTGTACTTGCATATCAGGGAAACGTTCATCCTGTGAATCATTTGAACATCAAATTAAAAAGTTCAACAAAGTCTTAAATGAGTAAAGAAATGTATTGTTCCTGCATGCTGGATTGGGGCTGATTCCTCCCAAGTGGCTTCTGCCCTTGCTGAGTGTGGCTCTGTCACCAAACCTCTGATGATTGCTCTGGCTCACTGCCTGGCTTGGACTGTGTCCCCATGGCAAGCCTCCCTTGTCCCCACCTTGCTGGCCCTGCCATCACCTACCTCTGCTGAGCAGGGCTGCGTGGGAGAAGACACTTGGCATCTTCCACTTTGCCTCCTACAGACAAAAAAAGAAGGCAAATGCCAAAGAAAGAAGAAAATAAAAGCCAGGCAAGATATTGCCTTCCTGCAGCATCTGTGGCAATTTCTCAGACTTCCTGGCAAAAGAACTTCCCTGTGTGTGCTACAGGCAGCAGCTTGGAGCTCTTTGCCAAAGTGGGATCAGGCTTTGTATGCTTGAGGTGAGGAGCCTTGTTATTACACACACAAGAAGGTTGTGGCACAGCTGGGAGTAGGAGCCAAGCCTTAATGATGATAATAAGCTTTAATCACAACAATATTTTTTTCCTTATCAGAGTACTACAAAACCCTACCCTGCATCTTTCATTAACCTTCCATTTTTAACATCCCATATTTGGGAAGACTGGGCTAACCCTTGGGGCGACCGAATGGTGTAACGCCTCAGTTTCCCTCTCGCTCTCTCCTGACATGTGCAAAATACTGAGCAAGGATTTTTTTCTATCCCATGTCCTGCTGCTGGCACTGCAAACCAGACCATTCAGAAAGGCTTTGGTCCCTACCTCATCATTCATGTGACTGCTGACTGAATACAAAATGTAAAAGGTTACCTGCTCCATGCAGATAACATCAACTGGTGCACATTTTTAACCGTCGCTGAAAACAGCAGCCAGTTTCATTGGACCAGTGCTGGAAAAGAGTCACCAACCCAGGTCTTGCAATATTTTCCTCAGCAGGTGCGTTGTTGTGATGAGCTGCAGAGTGTCGTATAGGTGTCCTCCAGCTTGGTAAAAGTATTCAGCTGTTTGACTGAGGGAAAAAGGGTTCTTAAAATTGGTTTATGCAGATGGTTTCCTGATTGTACATTAAAAGTTTTAGCTGTCTGCCTGCTTATTCGAAGGTTCAGCTTGACATCAAAAATGAAATGATGTGTGTTTGCATAGGAGGGAGAGCAGGAGGGAAACAGCAAAATAATTTTTAAGGCCAGTCATTCATTTGTATTTTACCTGTATTTTTTTAGGGGTACTGAAATGACCAACTTTTGTCCAGATCATTTGAAAAGGGATGTAGACTGAGGTCTAGAAAGGCTTTTTTCAAACAGCTGCCAGAGAGAGGGTTTAGTTTCGAGAACAGACAGGATGTTTGTACATTATTTTTTTTTTCCTAACAGGAAATTTTTCTTATGGTCTCCAAATTCTGGTAACTTTTACTAGTTAAACAGTTTAACAGTTTTACTTGGAAAATGTTTCAGTGACACTTGTCCATCCCTTAGTCTCCATAAGGGATTTAGGCATGAGTCCAGGTGGCTGCAAAGCCAACAAAATGTTTGAAAGAGGATATAGGCAGGGTGAATGTGATGATTTTTTTCCAGGGATTTCATTTTGGGAGACTACAGAAGGATTTTTGGTGATTTTTGCTTGGAATTACTCTTGTCTTTCCTTGCATGCCCATCTCTGATGGGTCAGTGCTGTACCAAGCAGGGTATGAGGTGCCACAGATAAAGGTTCCAGGTGGCAGGATGGCTGGGGACTGATTATGCTGGGGTATTTTGAACAAGGTTTTTTGGGATCATTTCCTCACTTTTCCCTCAGAGATAGTGTATTTGGTGAAACGCTACTGCTGCATAGTTCCACAGGGTGTCAGCAGGGAGGGCATGGCAGGAGGTGGATCATTGAGCAGAGCAGGGACATGGACTGGACAGGACCAGGACTGAGTCCCTCCCAGCTTGTGGAGACTCTTTTGGAGGGCAATGCTGCCACTTAGGGTTGGAGGGTCCTTCCTGTTAAAAGCCTCCATTTTCATCTGTTTGTAAAAAATAGTGAAACATCAGCTAGCAAAACACAGACATTTTCTTCTAATTGCCCTCTTATTAAAAACAGGGACAGGTGATGATGATTTGAGCCAAAATATTCACCAGTATGAAAAATTCCACAGCTGGAAGTTCCTACACAGGAGTTATTTCTTTGGCAGAGGGAATGGATGCTGAGGCTGAATGTGCAGTCAGGGAAGGCAGATGTGCACTGAGGGTGCACGGGACAGGGCTGGTCTCTGCAGCATCCCTGAGGGGTCAGGAGAGGGGAAGCAGGCAGCTGATGCAGGCAGGATGGTTTCTCCCCTGTCTGTGCCTTTCGAAACAGCTGGCAATAGTGTGATTGTGTACTCCTCATGTGGCATGTGGGGTGTGTCTGTGAATCGGTATTTCACCATGCCCTATCTGCCAGGCCCCTGCTTTTGGTGTGGGCCAAGTTGGACGAGGGGGGTGTAAATGAAATGGAAAAGAAAGGTTTTATAAGGCTCGGTTGGGTCAATGAAACAGGTGACAAGACAACTATGCACTGGCTACTGCAGATCTGGAGGCTTTCTGCCTCTGCAGGAGCCTCACTGCTGCCGGGCTGCTGCCGAACTCTTGTTTTCCCACAAGGGTGAGAGCAGCTCTGTGCTTTCCAGACCATGATACAATAAAGTCAACATTGTGTCTCCAAGCCTCAGGTCCCACAAATGGCAGCCACATGACACAAAGCTTTAACCCAAGAGAAACTCACTCCTCCAGCTCAAGCATTGTTTAACAGGTTTTTGGAGGTTAAAACTTGGCATCTTGCTGTGTATCCTAATTTATACTTTAGACTGGTGCTGTTTGCCTGCGTGGAGCAGCTTGCTGTCCAGCTGCTTGTGGCCAGTGTTTTTTGGAAGGGAGAAGAATATATTTGATAGCTCGGTTATTTGAATCTTACCTCGGTGGTGTGACTCACTGCAGGAAAGATCCCATGTCCCTCAGCCCTGGCATTTCCACTCAACAGTGATTGACTGGCTCTTCCCACAGTATTTTGAAGTGCATTAGTGCTAATTAATTATCTGTAAACCTTATCGCCAGCTCACCTACTAGGAAACAATACCCACTTGAAGACAGTAATCCCTAGGATTGATGTTATGTCAGGGATTGGCTGCCTCCCAAGAATTATCTTCCAATCTGTGGAAAAAATGTGCTGAGGCCAGTGGGTGCAGCAATGGAGGCAGCTCTATTAGGGGTGACTGAGGCAGTGAGTGGGCCTCTTTCTTTTGTAAGAGCTGAATGGTGGAGGTTATTGTTCACATCCCACCCCTCAGCAAGGTCATGGCAGGCCCAGGATCTGTGTTTTGGAGGACATCAGTGGGCTCTGGACACAAATCTGATGAATTGTGCACCCTATATGTGTGTTAGTCCGTTGTGGCTGATTGACTGATGGCCCTGTGAGCACCCTGCTGCAATGGGGATGGGGTAGCCAGGGTAGGAACAACTCCTGGTCGAAGCAGGCAAATGGAATGGGAGCTTCACTGGTGGCTTTGGCCCCCCCAAGCAACAATTGCATCCCACAGCCTGGCATTGGGCAAAATTTGGAGTGTTCAGCAGGAGCTGAAGATGAAGTTGGGGCAGTAAGGGGGCTAATGAAGAGGAAATGCTTGGAGGGAAAACAAAGCAGTAGAATTTCAAAGGCAGGAGCCTTCCTTAGTGTTTGCATATTCTCACTGACTTGGTGTGGGAACAAGCACTTGTGCAGTGGCCTCTGTGGCAAAATGTAGTTGGTGCTGTGGGTGCATAAATCGCTTCCTATGGAGGAAGTCAATACACCTGTGTTGATAGGTCAGAGCCTTGTTTTTCCACAAAAAGATTTCTGACTCATTGGTGCTGTTGCCTACCGATCCCTCCCTGTGGTCGGGGAGACCCTTAGGATCACTGATCCCCAGACAACAGCTCGGTTCCAGCTCAGGGCCTTAGCCCCATCACTCCTGTGCCTGGAGGCAGGTGCCTCATCAGCAGCTGAGGTTTAGGAAAGTTTTGCTAAGGAGAAGCTTTAGTGCCTCAAGCTCATTCTAGCCATGAGAGCCTGGAAATGTCATAGTAACCTCCTAAATTACTCTGTCATGTGGGCTTTGGTGTGTTTTGCCATTTACAAACTCTGCTTTTAAACATTGTAGCCATAAAAAAAAATTCACATAAGGGCTTCTAATTATACCCATTATTAACTTCCCCTCAGATCATGTCTTCCTCCATTAAAATCGAGTCTGTTGTGAAGGAGAAGAACCGGATGGGAGAATGCCCAGTCTGGGAAGAAAGGGAGAATGCACTTGTCTATGTAGACATCAACTCACAGAAAGTTTGCCGCTGGAGCCCAGTCACCAACGAGGTGCAGAGTGTGTCTGTGGGTAAGAGTCCATACTCACTGCTTCATCCTGGGAATCTTCTCTGTCTCTCCCATCCCTTCCTCCTGGTAGGAGTCCTGCAGGTTGGTGGTCTCTTACTTTCTGTGAGACCACACACCTTGTCTTCCCACAATGTGTGGCTGAGCACAGTGTGGCCTAAGCCAGCTGAGCAGAGAGAACCATGCACATATTGCCTCGATAAGCCTAAATGGGAATGAACTTTTCATCTGGGACCTGCAGAGGAAAAGGTACAGTGCTAACAGCTGCACTGTTCTAGCAGGTGGAAAAATCCATGGAACATACAGCCAGAGAGACGTGCAAACAATTCCAGGGGAGAAGTATCTTAGCATCAGCTCAGCCTTTCCCAGTCAGGGATGTCCCAGTCAAGCCCAGATGCCCTCAGTGAGGGCTGAGTGATGGTCCCAGAGCTCCCCTTCATCTTCAGCTCTCTCTCACCCACAGACGCCCGTGTCGGCTCAGTGGCACTGCGGCAGTGTGGAGGCTACGTCATTGCCCTGGGGACCAGGTTTGCCTTCCTGGACTGGGACACCCAGGCAGTCACCACCATCCTCGAACTCGAGCAGGATAAACCCAACAACAGGTTCAATGATGGGAAAGTGGATCCAAAGGGGAGGTTTTTTGCTGGTAAGTTCCTGGCAGAAAATTCTCCTGGAGCTAAAGGAAACTAATTACGGCGTATTTTAAATAAGGCATTTTATTCTCTGTCTTGTGAATGCTCTGCTTGATAACTGCCCAGTGGAGGAGGACAGGGGACTCCACCTCCTCTGACCTAGATGAGGACAGATGCTGTTTACAAGGGCCATCTGACAGGAAGGGTCTCCTACTCGGTGGATGGTGTTTTTCAAACAACTGCCTCCATGGAAGGTGAAAAGCCAGTGAAGGGCTCATAGAGATGGGAATTTTTCTGGAGATGTAGAGAAGGATGCAGCTTCTAGAGCAGAATATGAACTGCAGCTTGCCCCCTTTACATGCAGCTTCTCTTGGTTAGCCTGTGGAAAACAAGGGTGTGGGGGGAGATCCTCAGCCTCCTGAAGGCAAGAAGGTTTTAGTTGTGTATTATGTAAAACGTCTTCACCCGCAGGATGGTCAGGCCCTGGAACAGGCTCCCCAGGGAAGCAGACATGGCACCAAGCCTGACAGAGTTCAAGAATAGTTTGGACAGCGCTCTCAGACACATGGTGTGCACCTGTATTTTAAGGCCATGGCCCATTTAAATCATGAAAGTAGCCTACAAAGAGCAACAAAAACAAAACCAGCATGTGATGCCTGCCTGCATCTTGGCTTTCACTCTGAGCAAAACCTCAACCCCCTGGCATGTCCTGGTCATCCTTTGGGTCTTTGATGTCTATGACTTAAACCTCATGGCAATGCAGAAACATCCTTTCATTGTCCAGGATCAGCTCTGTGGGAGGCAGCTGCTCCTGATCTGCTCCTTTTCCTCTTTAGCATCAATCTGATAGGACCTATTAGTCCCTTTCATCATAGAATTGTAGAATCATAGAATGGTTTGGGTTGAAAAGGACCTTAAATATTATCTGGTTCCAACACCCTTGCCATGGGCAGAGACACCTTTCACTAGAGCAGCTTGCTCAAAGCCCCATCCAACCTGGCCTTGAACACTTCCAAGCATGGGACAGCCACAACCTCTCTGGGCAACCTGTTCCTGTGCCTCACCAGCCTCAAAACAAAGAATTTTTTCCTAAAAATCTCTTCTTTTTAGGAAGAAAAGGAAAAAAATCACAATGCTGTGATTCTCCTTAGGACCTCTTGGTAACACTTAGAGAAGGTTTTTGATCAAACATGAGGAACAAGCTTCTGCTTTCTAACAGCGCTCCCACTTCCGTTTCAGGTACGATGGCTGAAGAGACGGCACCAGGGGTCCGAGCGAGGCGGCAAGGAGCTCTCTATACTCTCTTTCCTGACCATTCAGTAATAAAACAGTTAGATCAGTTGGACATCTCCAATGGTCTGGATTGGTCCCTGGACCACAGGACCTTCTTCCACATCGACAGCCTGTCATACGCTGTCCATGCCTTCAGCTATGATGTGCACACTGGAAGGATTGGTACACATGCTTTTAAATTTGGTGACAAGTAGTGCTACTGTTCTGCCTGCAGCAGGACCTGGGCCTGTGAGATGCAGTGATTTATTTAACAGATCTCTTATCTTCTGGTTACAGCTTGTCAGTAGGCTGATTGTGATATTTCTCAATTTATTTACTCACCAGGTGTATTTGGTGAACATACTTGACAGTCTTTCATCTGGAGAGATGGCTTGTACTTAGACCTGTTCAAGGAGTTGCAGGGAAGAAGCCATTTACATTGCAGAATGAGAAAGAGCTTTTAGGATGCTATTTATTCTTGAGTGCCATCTACTGGAGTTACTTTGATTGTACTAGCTCCGTAAATACAAGTGGGGAAGGTGCTTGTGTGTATATCGCAGAAAGGTGTTTGGAGGATCAAGCTGTCATTATGATGGAGGTTTCCCAACCAAGTTTCTGAAATTGAGATGTTTTAAAATCTAACTTAAATTCATTTTATGGATAAACATTTTATATTATATCTGCAAGCAAGAAAATTTAAATGTAAGCAAAATGGGTATAGTCTCATTTCAAAACTCTTTGAAATATTTTCATGCTGTATCAGCCTTATATGCTTCACAGGAATTTAAATGGCTCAACCGCCTTTGTACTTTAAAGAGTGCAAGCTTTAGGTAATCACAGGTGAAAATCACACAAAATAATTATATTCACTCAGATTTCATTTTGTTGAGAACATCTATTTCTACAGATTTTAGGATATGAGGTTTCTAAAGAAGATAAAATGCAACTTTTTCCCCTGCAAATATAAAAAAGTAATATGTTTGAGCTTCCTAGGCTTGGCTTTATGCTCACAACTGTCTCTTCTTGGGTAGTGTAATGGCCGGAAGGCGCTGGGTGGGTCAGAGCAGGTGGTCCATGGATCCTGCTCCATGGACCATACATGCCCACCAACACATCTGCACTGCATCCTACCATGAGCAGTTGGTGTCCAGGCTTAATTAAAACTGGTTGCTTGGATGGCCATTAAAAAGTAGAGTTTTTGATCTTTAGCTGTAAGAGATTGCTAATCAGCAATGTTGAAACCCAAGTGATTATTTTATGTGACAAATATAGGCTGCCATGACCAAAGAAAGTCCAGGAGAAATTACTGCACTTGCAGCAGTTGTGTTGTGGCAGGCAGCAGATGGGTTAACAAGAGAGATGGGGGCATTTTGTTCTCTTCTCTTGGTAGAACAACAGGAGCACTAATTTGGTAAAATCCCAGACTGAAATGGCTGTGCTGAGGACCTGTCTCAGCCAGGCTGAATTAGGCTTTTAACACACCAGCAAAATGTGTATGCTATGTACATTTTGCAGCATGTCTTTCTCACAGAAAATGAACGTAGCTGTTTGCAAGAGCATGGAAATTGTTAGACTGGGAACTGATACAGAATGCGTAGCAGCCCACATAACATCAGCTTTGTAACTCTCCCTGCAGCCTGCCCCAAAGTTTTGTACCATCTGGAAAAGGAGGAGCAAATGCCTGACGGGATGTGCATAGATGCGGAGGGGAAGCTCTGGGTGGCCTGTATTGACGGAGGCAGAGTCATTCGCATAGACCCAGAGACAGGTAAAACCTCCACCAGTTTGTGTGTATAAACCTGAGGGGAATGGCAGCAGGAAGAACAGTTTGAAGGTGAGATAAGAAGGTGAAATTTATTGCCCATTTCAGCTCCATGGGTTGCCAAGAGTGTTGCTGGTTCAGGCTCTGATCATGTAAAGTGTGCAGCTCCCAGTGTCAGGTACCCCTGCTGCCACTGTTTGCTGAACAACTGCACACTCTTCTTCAAAATACCACTACCAAAAAAGGCCCACCAACAATACTGCATATAAAATTTCTCAGCATTGGAATGTTTAACTGGGAAATGATTTAAGGAAAAACATCCATACCAGGTCAGGTGTCTCTGCCCTTCCTGGCTTCACATGTACTGCTTCATTTTGAGAAAAGGAAATGAAGCCTCACAGATGCAGGGGAAAGCCTGAAAAATAGTTAGAGATGAGGTAGATGAAATAATTTGATTTCCCCACAAACTGTCCTTAAGGATATGTTCTCTGTCTGAAGGGGAGGTGACTTCTGAGTAAATGTCACATCTATGCCATGTGCACTAATAGTACATTCATAATTACATGCTTCCTAGAAAATGAACATTAGAAAACAATTGCACATTTTTTCCCAGGAAAAAGAATCCAAACTGTGAGGCTGCCTACTCCGAGGATCACCTCTTGCTGCTTTGGTGGAAAAGACTACTCAGAAATGTATGTGACTTCTGCATATGATGGACTGGACGAGGCCACCTTAGCCAAGGAACCTCACGCGGGAGAGATTTTCAAGGTGAGCAGATTTTATTTCTTTTCTTCTGTACAGCCTCCTGTTCTGAGAATGAGGTGGCCCTGGCTACCCTTGCTCACATCCCACTCACCTCATGAGCTGCTCCAGGTGCATTGCTTGTCCCCCAGCCAGGCACAGCTGCTTTTGCAGACCTGCTCATGCCCTTGGAAGGAAGATTTGGAGAAATGACAAGTAATAGTGTTGATAGCTGGTTTGGCCAGGTTGGCTGGTCAGGATCTGAAGGCAGTCAGTGGGTATGGATCTGCCATATGGATAGCATATTCTGTAATACACTGTAAGGAATTGCTTTTATCACTTGATATATTTTTATCACTTTTGGAAATGTCATTCTCTTACTTCTCAGTTTTTAATTGTACTAGGAAATCTAAAGGTTTACTGAACATATTTCTCCTGTAAAAATTAAATGCTTAAATTCACCAGGGCAAAATTTTGCATCTCAATCTGAAAACTTCTGGGATTTCTTTTGGTCTGTTAAAAATGATGTTAGTTTTTGAGAAACATTTTTTTCCTGGGCTTTTGAATGTGAAACTTGTTTCTCTCTTCATTTTTTTTCACTCCATTAGCAAAAAGCACATCAGGAGAATAAAATGCCCTTCTTACTCAGCAATTGCCATCAACCCAAACCAAACTATTTTATTCATTTGGCAACAGGATGAAGATGTGTTACAGAAGGGATGGAGATCTATTCTAGGATCTGGGACACTCCAGTTGAAAGCAGTGCTTAGAGCAGATTTCTCATGGCTGAGACCTGATATATTCCTCAAGCAGTATAGTTTAGAAGCCCGCAGGAGGATTAAATGAGCGCTGTCTTTTTTTGATTTTTTTCTTGAGTTCTCCAGTTCCACAAGGGAATCAATATTATCCAAATTCACATTTGTCTTGCCCAGACAAAGCATGTTAAATTTACTGTGAATTGTTTTGAAGATAAGGACTGCATGTAAGGGCCACAAAAAATATTTAAATTGGCAAAATTATTGAGTGGTGCTAGATAATCTTAGTGATCTTAAAGAGTTTGACAGAACTCTAAGTAATGACTCTTTTTGGGCTCCTCTTGAAGCAGAGGAGTTTGTTGCTATGATACTTGTTCTACAATGTTTGAATGTTTTCATTATACTCAGTTGGAGATTAATCTGTTTCCTTTCTTTTATTTTTAAATTTTTTTAAACAGATAACAGGCCTGGGAGTGAAAGGCATCCCACAGAATCTCTTTGCTGCTTGAACCTTGACACTAAACAGCAAAGAAGAAATGCTTCCATCTTGCAACAGCTCTGACTAACAGAAGTCAAATGAACTACAGAATTTATTTGTGTGAGGATTTCTAAGCCCACATTTGTGAGTGTGCTTGTTTGGAATTGAAGATATTTCTTCTTCTGTGGGCCTGTGGCTTGATGCAATAGCTTAGAGAGGTAAAGTTAATCTGTGTTACACTTTGATAACTTTTGTGACTTACCCTAAACCTCTTAATGCTCAAGTGTAGTTTCGTTGAACTTTCTGATGACCAGCTTAGGAATTTCAAGTCTGTGCAGTTCCCAAAGCAGAATCTGACTCCTCATGTTACTGTGATGTATCAGCAATGATATGGTAGATTTTAATAAACATTTTAAGAGTGATGTCTTGAACTGGACTGTTCCTCTGCTGTGGGACTCCTCCAAAGTGTATTTGTTTTTTGGGTTTTTTTTGATGATCAGACCTATTTGTAGTATCCAGGTTCCATTTTTACATCCTCATTAGCCTTTTCCCAGGCTGTCCTGTCTTTAGGACACCACTTAAGCTGCTGAAAATAAACTACGGAACTATATTTAAAAAAAATGCTTACAGGTGTTTTGTCTCTGCATTCAGACGTTACCATGAAAGCGCTGACAGTCACACAGTCAGTGCACACACAGGCTCTGAGCCACCAGGACAGCCTGGGCTGCCGAACACGGACACTCTGCGGAGTTGTCCACTCGGGAGTGATATTTACACCCACACGCACGGACTTCCCTTTGCTTTACACATCTGCTTAATGTGTGCACAGCCTCATTGTGGTGTTCCCCTTTTTCTGGTGCTCTTCCTCTCCTGTTTCAAGTATTTTCCTCCTTTTTTCCTTTAGATCTTCCCCTCCCGTTTCCTACAGAAAGCACATCATCAAGGTGTATTTTTAGAGGCTGTTTAAATAATGACCCAGCGCTACCCTGGACTCACTGAACCACTGTGATCCTTTCAGGATGCTTGAGACCTGTAGATACACAGTGAAATCTAGCCCTTTGCATTGAGTTTGTTGTCTTTTTGTTGCTGGAAAGATGCACAGAATAATACATTTTCAGATCTTTAATTCTGACACTTTGTAATGTTACAAAGAAGGCAATAATATGCATCATTTACCAGACCAGATGTTTCAGTGTCTTCCTCTTGACATTTTCACCCCTGTTATTCAAAGCCCTCAGACACTATGAGTAGAGAGAAAGTACTCAATGCCTCATGAGGATAATCTCCCCCAACCACCCATGCACAGAGAAGTGGAACTGTGGTTAGCTGGGCAGAAACGTTAAACAGTTTCCATGGGGCTGTATGCAGACTGCCTCTAGACTTAGCTGTTTTCTCCAAACCCAGCATCCCTCTCCTAGCCAGGTGTCCCTCACAGCAGTTTTGAAAGAACCAAGCTGTGTTGATTTATTCTTTTAAAAATACCCACATTGCCAAACTCTCTTATGTGGTAGCCTTCTGGCTTGATGACAAGTAGGAGGTCTGGTGCTGAGATCTGGTCAGTCAGATGATAGGTTAAACCACATATCCTAGGAAAATGTCCTACCTGTTTCAAAGGTGGATGTTACAGGGGAAGGTTAGGTGGTATATTTGGCCCCTCAAGTGAACTGGACCACAGTTTGGAAAGAAATCTGAGATCCAGAGGACCAGGAAGGGAGCTTTATTAATTAAATACTATTGAATATACTTGGCCATGAACAGGATTTTCCGAAGTGCATGATTGCAGTGCAGTTACCTGAAGTCTACTCTAAAACCCACATTAGGTACTTTTTAGACACTTCTTGTAGATGGTTACCTTATGTCAATAGCAAGCACTTTGCTCCTGTGCGACTTGACCAGATAATTTGTATAACAGGATAAAGGGGCTTGTCCTGTCGCTCCTATCTTCTGCCCTGGAGGTGAGTCCACAGAGCTGCATAGAGACAACTTGATTGAGAAATAAAACATTCAGCTTATTGTAATGTTTGCTCAACAAATAGGCTGTTGTTTTTCTTCCTAAGTCATAATTCCAATAGTAATTAAACTGCTGGGGGTTCTTAAGAGTAAAGGTGCTAAATGACCTTTGGCATGATGTCAATGCCAAACTGGTATAAGGAACATGGACAATTATGCATGATTTCCTGTTTACCACATGTGGAGAGGAATGAAGGCAGGGTGTCTGGAGGCAAGTCGAGTGTTCTAACCTTTAATTAAAAAAAATATAGGAAGAGAGTGCAGATACTTTATTTAACAAAAAACCCCAAGTTATTTAAAAAATTGCCTACCTACTAGGTCCTTTGCTCTGCCAGAAAAGCAAAGTAGATAATTTTGAAACAATTTGCGCTTAAGAAATACTTACTACCCCTGCAATTTTTTTCTTAGGGCTTTCCCAAGCATGTAAGACAGGGTTGCTGGTTTGTAATTCTCCATCCACTCCTTCCTCCATTTCTAAAGGGAGTCAGGGTGCATACTGCTCTCAGACTCCAAGTTCTGAGTGCTTTGGGGACTCTCTCTTAGTAGCACAGCTTCTCAAACTAAAAAAGGCTTGAAGATGAGTTTCTCTCTGTTACCCAAAGGCCCACTATTTTGCTTCTCTTCAGATTTCAGAGGTTGCTCTTTTGTGATTTTGCTTTCTTAAAAAACATGGTGATTGAAAATCATGATGGGGCTATTCTCTAGCTGCAGTTCACCAAAGTGAGGCAAAGGATGAAGGCATGAAGGAAGTGGGTACAGGACTGGGTTCATTCCTTTTGTGCATATAGGGAACAATATGGTGTCCATGTCCTTGCTGAAAGATACACTCTGAGGTGGTCACTACATGGCCGAGTACTTCCTTGGTGTGGGTTAGCCCTACATGATGACAAGCACAACAGGAAGGATGCTCCTGCCCAGAGATAACCTACAGAAAATAAACCAGCTAGTCAACAATACAGCACAGACTGATGGGAGTTGGATTCCTTTTAAGGGGTTGCTCTGTACATCCTGCCTTTTATAAGTATTTATTATGTTTTATCTATATTTAACCTACACCACACTGAATGATATTAAACTAATCATATTATAAGTTAGCCATTCCATGGTTAAGTGAAGCATGGTTAGGTGCTGGTGACTGACTGGTGGTGTAAAATTCTCTACCTGACTGCAGCAAAAGTTGGTCTGAGCTCCCTTTTATTAACTAGCTATTGGCTAATTTTGTTTTTGAAATGCAGCAAACTGGTGGAATAGGAATAAGTACAGCATTTGGAATTTAAATTTTGATTTATACAGCTTGTGATAGCCTGCTTTGGATGCAGCCCAGGACACAATTGGCTTTCTGGGTTCTGAGAACACATTGCCAGCTCATGTTCAGCCTCTCACCCACCAGCAGCCCCAAGTCCTTCTCGGCAGGGCTGCTCTTGGTTACTGCCCTGTGACTGATCCAGGGTCTTGCAGATAATCTGTGTCAGGAGCAGGAAACCAACTCAGTTAACCACTACAGAATCACTGAAAAATAAATTAAATTACAGTGTAATCTGAAGTCTGGGGAAGCTTTCCAGTGACTCTCCTGGGCTTTGAAGAGAGAAGTTACTTCATTTCTGGCATTACATCTGTATAGTTGTGTTCAGGCCAAGCATTTATTTTCCACTACAGAAAGTACCTCAAAGCTCAATATTTTTCTGTCAGCTCTTCCTTTGCTGGTGTACACTAGCCTGTCTCATTAGTTGTCTTTCCTTTTTGTACTATAACATTAACAAAAACTTTTGGGAACTTACTAGGAAATATTTAGGGTGCTCTCTTTCTTACATGGAGATGAGAGAAGAAATGAGAAGTTTTGCAAGCCCTCAGATAAAGATATGTAAATAAGAACATGTAAAATCTTTATTAGGGACTTAATATTTTATCCTTTAACATTGGAAACATATTTATTTCACCTTCATTTTTTTGCTTTGCTACCAATATCTCTAGTGACAAGAAAGCTTAGAAATAAAAGAATGGAAAAATATTTTGTTATGTAATGGTGCTAGCTTGCTGTTTTCATTTTCTTTTAAAAACCTTTCCTTAATTCTGCTTTCCCAAAGTAAGGATAGTGGGTGGAGACCTATTTATATAGCTCCAGCACTTGTATCTTCATCCTAGGTGCCTGGTGATTCCCCTGACAACTATCTCTATGTAAGTAAGTAAGTAAGTAAATAAACAAACTAATAAATAGATAATTTTTAATAATAAATAAACAAATTTCTTTCCTAGATGTAGGAGAAATGTTAGATACTTTTGGCAGCCTCCAGTGGGAGATCCACTCCAACTAAAATGAATGTTTAAATTTTGTAATGTCAATAACTAAATGCTTTTGGTAAATTGGAGCTTTTTTTGCCTATCTTCAAAACACCTTCTTCCTTTTACTGCTGATTCCTTTTTTTGATGAAGACTAGTCCTACATGTAGATGCTTAACTAAATCCCAAATAAAACAAAGGCAGAATTCTTTGCATGTGGGACAGCTCCTTGATTTTTACACCTCTATGTGGTACGACAAACTGTATTTATCACATACTTTTGACCATCTCTATTAAATTCACCTTGGCATGTCAAAGATCTCTTATAATTGTTTCTGTTTATGCAAAATTTCATTTTTCTTAGGCTACAAGAAGACCAGATCAGGTCAGTGATTCAAGTAGTAAAGGATTCAAGTAATGCTGGAGGGTATAATTTCAAACCTTTCTCATGTGCCTTAGAACTCTGAGGTCAGCATACAACAGTCAGAAAGGAGTGAAGAAATTGCAGTCAACAGATGGAAAACTTAGCAGAGATGGCAGTTAGTACTATTTTCTTTTAAAAAAGACATTAAATGTCCATTAAAATCTTAATGTTCCCCAAACACTTTTCTGCTGTCACAGATAATACAAATATTAAGTACACAGGTAGTACCTGCAGTACAGAATGAAGGAATATTTTATCACTGTCTAGGAATGGTTACCATCAGGCAATGTATCACTGGAAAATTTTGTTGTCTGGCTAGTATTTAAAATTATACCAATGAGCATTTTATTTTAATTTATCAGCTATTACTAAGAAGACTTACTCCTGTTCAGTTTCTTATGGCTTTTTAAGGCAATTCTGCTTGCTGATTCTCTGGGTAGATAGTCATATACTGAATCATAGAAACATAGACTGTTTTGGGTTGAAAGGGACATCAAACACCATCTAGGTCCAACTCACCTGCTATGGGCAGGGACACCTTCAACTAGACCAGGTTGCTCAGAGGTCCATCCACTGGCCTTGACTATTTCCAGGGACAGGGTATCCACACCTTGTCTGCTGTATTTTTGTGAACTATAAAAAACCCATAAAATGGAGATTACATTTAGTGTTTTAGAATTACCTTATTTTTCCATTGTGTGTGTGTATATATATAAATACTTAATGTTCTTTCTGCTCACAGCACTCAAACTAGCATAATTACCTAGATTTGGCATATTGGGGGAACTTCATATTAAGAAACGTTGTGTTTTCAGGAGAATGTCCAGCTGTGTTGAAAAAGGCGTGCTTTTACTGTAAGAGGTTTCCCAAGTATTCCCCCTTTCATGTGATTCAGTGATGTTATCATGTCTTTAGACAGGACATACAAGAGCAGCCAGCAGCCTGGCATAGTCCTAGATCCCCTGATTTCCAGTGTTCAGACCCTTCAACCCTGTAGGCAAAACCCCAGACTGACTGCAGACAAGCACATGGGCTATCTGGACATATTCACGCTCTGATGCCATATCAGTAACACATGAAATGACCTCACCTGCAAGATCTCATGTGGTCTGGGTTGTGCTGTCAATGACTGAAGCTATCCTGAAACTGACCTTGGTGTTCCTATCAAACAAAACTTGTGCTAGCCATAAATTTTGCAAAGTTCGGTCTTTGAATGCAAGATAGAGCTTTAAATTGCATCTTATTCCCAAGGTTTGTGGCATAGACAGAAAAGAACTGCAGGGGGAAAAAAGGCAGTTATATGTTGCAAGAACCTTTACATTTGGCACAGAGTTACTGGGGATAATGAAGAATACCTGTTGGGAAAGAAATACAGAAGATTGCTTGGAAAATTCTGGCTTGCATATGGAAAAATGTTTCTGATTCAAGAAGTAAAGTAAGCAAATAAAGGAGAGATTCTTTTATATTCATTGGCAATTGTGAGGAATGGATGACAATTTGAGACTGGAAGGTCTGCTGAAGAGTGGCCATTAGAAAAATGATTCATGATTATTCCAGTACAAGATGGAAGAATAGTGGCTGAGTGATACAAGGCAGACTTCAAAAAAAGCTGTTGAAGGGTTAGTGCTTTACAAAAAATACACACACTGAAACAACATCCATCCACAGGCATATACTACCCCACTGTGAAAAAAAGAAAGTGCAAGAGATCAGCTTGATTAAAGCATGAACTCTGCATGAACCTTAAACACAAGAAAGGATCAAGCTGGAAGCAGAAACTAGGTCAGGCTACTGAGGATGAGTGTTAAATATAACATGAAGATAGAGGAACAAACTTTTAAAAAGTCAAAGATCAAAACAAGATGCGTCTGCCAAGAGGTATAAATAATTTTAGAAGTGCAGTTGTAACAGAGGGAAGGTGAATGAAAGGGTGAATTAGTCAGCTGTTCAGAAGAGAAGATACTGCTAGATGATACTCAGAGGGTAACATTTTGTAATAACATGCTTTTGCTTCTCTCTTTAGAAAAATGATCAATTTCAATTGATATTATTCAGGATGTTATAGTTCATACCAGTGATGTAAGTAAAGATGTTAACTTTGTATGGGAAAAGAAAAATTCCGAGTTTTTCAAGTCAGCAAGGGATTATGAATTTCCTTGAAGAAATTAAAGAACTTCACAATAAAATATTGAATAATAATGTTTTATCTGAGAACGTGTCTTCATGTGATTCAGTGATTCAGGTAGGTAATGTCTTAAAAAGTTCATGAAGAAAAAGATAGTGATTGTCTTTAAATAAGGAGAAAGGAATATCAGGGTATGATTCAGCCACTAGCTTAATTTCTGCTTTCAGAAAATGTTCAAAAAACTGACAAAACAAATTATTTGTTAGTACTAAAAGAAAACAAGGATCTGAGCAGCAGCCAATAAGAAATTATCAAATCCATGTAATTTCTTCCTACAGCAGAACAGGATTTGTCATGTCAGCAAGGCAGCTACCTCTTTGTTCTGCCAGGGACCATTCACCCCCAGTAGGTACCATTTGAAAGAGCTGTAGATTAAATTTATCTAAGATTGTAGATTGTTTCAGCTGCTTAAAGAGACAGTTTATTGAGTTTGTTTGTGCTGTGTGTTGCAGTATTGACAACCTGAAAGTCAAAGAAAGGGTGTTGATGTGTCTCCTCCTGCACCAAAACAAGACTCATGCAAGCTGTAAATGCAAGCAGTGGGTGGGTTTTGGGCTATCTCCCAAAAGCTTTGCCAGATACTGCACATCAGAGAACAGGCAGACTAATTTTGGCTTTAAAAAAAAGTACTATGGACACACTTGACTGGATATCTTGGCTTGGGGAAGGTTGTCCTTTTGCTGGCCTGGAGCAATTTGGCATCTGGAATTGTGTCTTCCAGTGTGGGTTCTCTTAATATTCTGCAGACACTACTCCTGGGGTGACTGCCTACAGCAGTGTGCTCTTGTTGCCTCTGCCAGTCTTCAGCCTGGGCCAGAGCTCTTTTCACAATTCCAAATCTCAATAACCTTCAGTAAAAGTTATTGCTTTGAAACCAACAAATTCTTCACTGTGTGGTGAAGAGAAACAGGCAGCTTTAGGGTGTAACTCAGCAGACTGATTTTAGAGGCTGATGAATTGCACCCTTATTAATTAATTATGCCCTTTGATTGCAAAAGGAATTTTAGCTGTGTCGTGCTTAGCTGGGTAGTGCATCAGTAGACATCTCTACTGCAGGTGTCTGTGAAGCTGACTGAGCTGAATCCCACTGCAGTGTTCTGGTGACCTGGACTTGAACGCAGCATCGGCCAAAAGGTTAAAATGTTACCTGGGAGATTGCTGAGTGATGTTATGGGCTTGTGCCTTCGGGCAGTGAGGCTGTGTAGTGGCAGTGGTCAGTTCTACCTTCCCAGTGCTTGGAGGGCTTCTCCAAGCTCTGGTCTCATGAGGAAATTTATGTAGTTTGGCACAGGAATTATCTCTGTTAACAGATGCTGGAGCCTAAAATTGCTCAATTTGTTTCCCCTCATGTGATAAGAGCTTCCTTTTTCACAATTGATAACCCTCTCTGCAGCTTGTGATGTCCATTACATTGCTGGTATGAGAGTGGGGTGTAAAGGACACCAAGGACACTAGACCACGGAATCATGGAAAGGTTTAGGTTGAAAGGGACCTTAAAGATCATCTAGTTCCACCCCCCCTGCCATGGGCAGGGACACTTCCCAGTAGACCAAGTTACTCCAAGACCCATCCAGCCTGGCCTTGGACACTGCAAGGGATGGGGCATCCACAACTTATCACAGAATCATGGAATGTTTAACATTGGAAGGGACCATAAAAATTATCTAATCTGACTCTCTCCTGCCATAGGCAGGAGCATCTTCCACTAGACCAGGTTGCCCAAGGCTTTATCCAACCTGAACTTGAGCACTGCCAACGTTAGGGCATTCACAGCCTGCCTGGGCAACCTATTCCACTATCTCACCACCCTTATGGTAAAGAATTTCTTCTTAATATCTAACCTAAATGACCCCTCTTTCAATTTGTACCCATTACTCCTTGTCCTATTACCACATCTTCTCTGAGTGTACCCTGTTAGAGAAAACTGTACAGATGCACAAGGACCATCTTCCTGGAAGAACTGGAGAGAAATCAGCACTATCATCTCCACTCTTGGGTAAGTGATGCACAAAGCAGATTATTTAAGAACTCTTCAGCAGATTTGAAGAGCCCCAGCAGAGCACCATCTGCTACCTCCTACTCCACTAACACCTGGTGGGTTTTGGTGACACAAGGATTGCAGTAACTGGAATTAGTGGGAGTAACCTCTGAGAGAGGGGAGGCAAAAGCTAGTGTCCAGGAACACTGATAGCAAACCCTTCAAACTTCATGTTTCCTCCTCTGGCTGCTGCTGATGTTGCTGTATTCTCCCACTTGCTGCCAATGCCAGTGAGGTCTGTTTGCACCCAATTTCACAAGAGTGGGTGGGAGTAACATGAGTCAGCTCCTTGCCACTTCTTCAGTGTAGGTGATCTCTGCTTGGCTTGCAGGCATCAAAGCTGCCAGGGCAGTTTTGGGGTGGCTATCCTAGGAGTTTGCTCTTGGTTTTCCATAAGAAACAGGTCACTGAGAAGGAGCTGTTATTTTCTACAATCTGTCACTAAGGACTTCCTAATAGGGCAGGTAGCAAACTTCCCATTTAACAACTGGCTTTATCCATTTCAACTGCTCATTCCCATGTACTATTGATTGCTGATGCAGAGACCATGTCTTAAGGTGAACTGGAGGTCATAGGGACATCTCCTGTCATGTTAGTGACTTTTCTTATAATTAAACCAAGTAGGGTAATTCTATAAACTTCTCCTTTATTTTAAGCATCTGCTTTAAATGTCTGTGCAGTTGAGGGGTGAGGGAGAAATTAATGTCAAAAAGTGCTAGACTCACAAAAGTTCTTTTTTTTCCTTTAAAAGTAGGGAGTTTTGTTGTTCATTCTTCTTCTATTATAATTCTCAGGATGAGGTAGTGACTAGGATTATTTCTCTTCAAACATGTTACTTACAAATATTTTTTAAATCACTTCCCCCCTTAAAAAACCCCACATGATCTGTAAGTTGGACTGTTTTTTTCCAGATAAGATAGAAGAGATTGCAGATGGTGATGCACTGACCTCTGCTGGCATCATCCTTTCTTACCGAAACTCCTTTTAAATGCTGAATTTGATACTCCAGAAAATAGATGATACATCTGAGACAAGGCCTGAGGCAGAACCAGTTCATGATGAAGCCAGTTCATGATTCCAATGCTACAGTAAATCTAGAACTGTGACTCTTCAACCAACCCACAGCTCTTGGGCATAACGACACATGGTGTTGATTTCTTAAAGAAACCCTCAATCAGATATTTTAAATATGCCATAAAGGCTGGGTGATTTCTTTTGTACCAGCAGGCTCTGAGCTGGACCAGGTATTGGCTGTCTCTTTCTGTGGCTATATAAAGGTGAGATGTAAAGAAAAAGTGTGTACAGCATCTCTGTCAGATGCTCTGGCTAGTGTTGAGCAGTGTGCCCCTGACTCCATCCTGCTTTGCACTACCATGTCATCCTGATCCAATATGAACCATCAGGCACATCTGCTCATGTAGTGTTGGCCTGTGTCAGTGGACTTCAGTGAACACCCCGAAGCAACTGTGATCAATTAGCTCCCATTAGAGCTGTTTCCCTCCTGAAGATGGGGCAGTAGTTGCCAGAAGCATTACAGGAAGATGGTGAAGAGAAATGGGAATTTCAAGGCTGTAGTCTCTGACTTTAGTTTGGGATGGAATGACTTACTCTAGAAATTGCTCTCTACCATAGTCTCTGCTGTGTGGCTCTGATCCTCCTCTGATGGGAATGACTTCCAGGTGCAAGCCAGGTTTGGTTCAGATGAAACTCCAGGTGATACAAAGAGCTTATGGGTAAAGCAACCAAAATGCTGCTAAGGAGCATAATACCCTCAGGAAAGTGAAGACTGTGCAGGGAGGAATGATAGTGGGAGGTGTTATGTGAATGATGGCTGTCCTAGTATGAGGATGTTTGCTGTTTGCCTATACAAGGACTAAATACCTCCGAATTTACTGTCTAGGAGATATCTGTACTCCTTTCCATTCCCCTGGGGGCACCTGCACACCTGTTTATTAAACAAACAAACCTGTGTGTGTTTAAGAAACTCCCATGAGACTTCAGGCTTAGTGAATAACTGTGGGAAAATCCATGAATACATATTTTGTTTGCACTCCTGTCAGTCTGCACTCATTTCAAAGTGAAGCCTGTTGCCTGTGGGCTAACTTTTGGAAATAAGTTTTAAAGTAGAGTGGAGAAAGAAACAGGTTCCCCACTCCTTGTTTCTTATGTAGTGAGCAAAATGGTTGGCTTTTGTTTTGGAAGGAGACCTGCCTAATCAAAATGAGAAGGACAGGAATATGAAGGGACATGCCTGCTCTGGCACAGCTCAAAGTGGAGGCTGAGCCTCAGCTGCTCTGTCAGAATATGAGTCATGTTTTTATTTGTGTTTTTCTGAGCCTGAATTGAGAAAGCTTGTATAAGAAATTTTACAGCCCTTGACATCACTCTGCACTTTTGCAAGACAATAGCCTGACATTTTGCCCTAGGTGTTGGATTAAATAGTAACTGGAGATTGTGAAAATACTTCTCTTAGCCGTGATTATCATGCCAAGGCCTTGCACAAGTTGGGGACTTCTGCGGTTGGGGTGTTTCCTCTAACATGTGACATTAAGATAGGAGCTCTGTATGTCTGTCTGTCTGCATCACTGTTGTTTGGCTCCTCTTTGAAAACACTGGCAAGAAAGTCCACACAAGAGGAACTGAGGTCATTCCACTGAAAAAGTAAGGGCACCTGTAATGGGAGTCTTTAGCAATGTGGTGTCCTTAGGCAGGAGGTAGAAACCACTTACAAAACCTTGGTAGCAGCATGTTTCTTTGAGCCAATCTGAAGCAGGTTAGATGATGGGCATGCTAGATGTGCTCTTTTCTCTCTGTTGACTTTAGAGGGCTGTTAGTTTGTATCCAGAAGCAACTGGGAAGAAAGAGAAGATATGATGGGAGGAGAAGCAGGTGTATGACAGTGTGGCTGCACACACCCTACCTGCTAAAAAGAAACCCCATTTAAAAATCATGACAAACCCTATGTCCCATGAGGCTAGGACTGTTTGACTCTAACTGTGTTAGCCTCCATCTAATTCTGTTTTTCTGGTCACATCTCCTGGCCTGGAATGTAGCTGCAGCCTCACAGCACTGCTGGAGTGGCAACCTCCTGCCAAAGCCAGGCAGCTCTGGGATGGGACAGGATGGGACGAGATGGGTTGTGATGGAATGGGATGGGTTGTTCAGGGTTTGGTCCACTTGGTACTGCAACACAACTACATGAGGGGATGCAGCAGGGTTTTACATATAAAGGCCTACAGATATTTAGAGGTGAATCACCAAGACCCTCTCAGACAGGGTACCAGCAGCAAGTACACCCTATGGTGTACAGCTCTCTGCAAAGATATCAGTCCCCTCTAGCTACGGCAATAGGAAGAGGCTGAAAAAAATCCCCTTTCTTGAACCTTCTGCCCTCTTGGCCTGTGGATGTGGCACCTGGGGACATGGTTTAGAGGTGAACATGGTGTTGTTGGGTTAAAGGCTGGACTCAATGATCTTAGAGGTCACTTCTTCAAACTTAATGATTTTAGGATTCTATGTGACCTCCACAAGAGACAAGCAAGGTCCACTCCTTTGCATTTGGCCTAAAACCCAAGGGTCGGTAAATAAGGTTATCAAAACATTGAAGAGAGGCTGTGTTCAAGAGCCTCAGATTATGGCTGATAAGATTTTGCTTCAATTCAATTTGTGGTTTAAAAATTCCGTGGTTAAGAAAATAGGAAGAAAGACTGTACCAGATCAGGTAGTTGCATAAATCTCATTTCCCTGAAAAAATCCCTTCCCCCTAAAAAAAACCCCAAACCAAACAAGAAAAAATCCAAATCAGAAAAGAAATAACTCCCCTAGTTGCCAAGTTCTATTTCTTATAAACCATTGTTTGGATTTGTGTTAACCTCCTTTCCCCACTAGCTGATCCCTGACCTTCCTTTCAATATGGTGCCGAGACTGAAAATATGCGTCAAACCCTGTAGCCCAATACAAAGCTTTGTCTACATCAGATGACCTGAGGACCATTTCAGGATCAGAAGTGGTTCAAATATATTTACAGCAATATCTGAATCTTTGCTGATGGTTCTTATCACACCCGTGAACTTAGTGAAATTCTTTCATCTTTCTAGCACAGCTGTTCATACAAAAAAGTCACTAAGTTCAACAATGAACAGTGGGCGTGACATCATGTTCTTCACTTGTAACCAGGGAACAGGAAAAACTTGCATTTCAGCGTGCCACAAATGTCCTTGCTTCCTGTAGCTTCTAACGTGTGCTGTGAAAAATGTGTTGATATGCTCCTGTAAGGGAGATTTGTTACTCAGCTTTATTGCTATAAACTGATTTGTTGCCCCTGTTTTTACCAAAAGACCTGTCAGTCAGGAACATCCTAATCCATGGGAAAGCCAACTGTCAAAACAGTCTTCACACTTAAGTCTTGTGTAGGATTTGTTTTGTTTATAAGAGGCAGTGGATTTTTTCTTCCTGGTAAGGGAAAAAAGGCATAGGGTGGTTTGAAGAGTCTTAGTGCATCTGGAGTCCAGCAGAAAGAAAACTGTAGTGGAAAATGAAACATGAAAACAGCTACAGCCAGGTAGGGTTTGGTCACTGCTAGGGCGGCTTCTCTGGGTCTTGCTTGCGACATTCGTGCAGAGAGCTGCTGAGCTTCCAGGGCACCGGAGTGGCTTCTTACCATTGCTTTTAGTGGAAGGTGGTTTGTGAACACTTTGGGCCTTGGCAAATCTGCTTTTATGGCCAGACAACATTGCAGTCTGCATGTGGTACACAGTAATAGCAATACCCCCTAACTAAAAATGTTATGTAACAACTTGAAGGGCACTTAGTATACTGTTATAAAGTTTGAAGGTGGGCATATTTAGTGTATGTCTGAATACTGATGAATTAGCTCAGGCAAAAAAAACCCCATAACACAAACTGTTGGTGGGAAATGTTAACTGGAATGTTTGTGCGAACCCTTCCAGCAAAGCTGCTATCCTGGCTGTGCAAGAATGGGACTACCCTGGTAGCTGCAGCCCTTGGGCAATTTTTCAGCTCCATTTTCCTGACACAAGTACCAGTAGAAAACAATCCACCAATGCATGATGAGATTTAGGCAATGTGGATAGAAAAAAAAAGGCTCTGTAATATGTATGAAGTAGTTTATAAATTACTGAGCTATTAATTACTGCCCTGTGGTAGTGTGGGAGGTCACTATGGTGCTTTGTTACCCTGCAATAAAATAACTAATAGGAGATGAAGTACTTTCTTAGGTTGTCTGTCCCTTTGGGAAACTAACATCCTTTTTCTGTTGTAGACTTTAACATCTAATATTAGCAATGTTTGACCCAGACTGACATCCCGAGCTCAGCTCCTACCAGCCTTGCACCTAAATCCTCCACCATGGATGACTTGTGCTGTTTGCAGTGTGAAGTTCTGTTGTAAGATGAACTTTTACTGCAGATCACTGCAGATCATGCCTGCGCTGCCAAAGACATCCATCCTCACCTGCTTTCGCTACTGTGCCCCAACAGATGTGAAACGCAGGCAGAGACCAAAAAGAAGCACCAAGTCTGAAACTGCAACAGATACAGCTCTGCAGGGCACAGAATAGGACTGTCTCTGCACTGAGGATCCAGTTTATCTGATCTGTATCAGCTTGTGAGTCATCTTTGTTGCTGAAGTGTGGCTTTAAAAGGTCTTGCTCCATGGCAGGTTATGGGTGACAGTACAAATCAGCAGTGCATGGGGGGAATAGAACTCACCAGCTTTAGAAGAATATTCAGGTATTTCCCAACAGTCCATTATGAACCCAAAGTCACCAAGACTTAACCAACATGAGAATGACAGGAGTTAAAGTCTGGATGGCTTAAAGACCCAGACAGCGTTAGCTCCAACCTTTGCCCAGTACTGGAAATTTGTCCCCAAGGACACAGACACGTAATTTTCACAACTGATCACAGGAAGAAAGTGGGATGCTATTTATGGTGCTGAAGGACACAAGACTCACTCTCTCAGCTTCATCAAAGTGTTGAATTTAAGCACAAAAAGAGTTCTTCCTCCCTCTCCCTATGGGACAGGGAGGAACATGGACAGGGCATGGTGTGTTGATGGTCCCGCTTTCCCCAGGGCAATGCTTCAGCCTCATCTTGCCCAGGCTGCTGCCTCTGACGCTGATCTGAAAGCTGCCTTTGTGGATGAAAAGTGTGGGTCTATAGTTGCTTCAAATTCTCCAGGGATTGGGACATTAGGGTAGAGGGTTTTGCTTCTGACCTGTTCCAATCAGGAAAAAATGACAGAGATTCATGCAGTACCCACAATTTCGAAGGGTTAGATAATGCTTGATAAAATAATGGTCAGATAACCATTAGATAAACTAATGGCAAAGGAAGGAATTAGGAGGTTTCCCTTCTCCCTGTAACTTGAAATCCTTTCTAGTGGACAGGAATGCAACTATTTTTTTGTCTCCCCAGTTTCTCTGTTAGGTTCTAGCAACAAAGCCCAGTTCTCTTCTTGCTCGTGTTTTCTCAGATGCTGGGTCTGTTTATCTCCCCCTTAAGTTTCTCTTCCTAGTAGGACATTATAAGCAGCTCTGCTGTGCATCTTGGAAGGGCTTTTCTTATCTTCTTTTATGTACTGTTCGTGCCAGACATGAAGTAAGCCAGCTGCATCAAAGGTATTTTAGGGTATTTTAACCCTTCTTTCTTGTCAATAATGGTGTGGTTAGGTTGAAATTAAAATCTCACTTGCATCTGTTTGAGAGGAAGTTTGTTTCGCCTGTATCTTCATCCATGCCCATTGAAGCCTCTCTTATATTGGTGGGAATGAATCAAATGGAAGAATTGGAGGACTTTTTCCCCATATTTTTATTTTTTAAAAAATTTCAATTAAAATTTGTGCTAATAAAATTCAACTCTATTTTTCCTTCTCAGCAGCACTGTACCCCATGTCTGACCACCTCAGTAGCATTTTTACCAGCCATCAAATTTTATCACTGACTTTGCCTGTTGCGAATAAAACCATGTTTCTTCATTATGGAATTGGCCTGCTGTAACATGTTTGGGCAACCTAAATCCCACCCCAATGCTTCTGCCTGAGGTCTCCTGCCAGCTGGTGCCAGATTGTCAGAGGCACCTCACTGACAGGCAGCTCCAGGCACAGGGACCAGGTGCAAAGGAGGGCTCCGGATTTCCTCCCATCCTCATCACATCCTGCTCACAGCATTGCAAGCTTGAGCAGCCATTGTGGTTTCACAACTCTAGAAGCAAACACAGGGAAGCAGTTTCAAGTTCTCAGCAAGTCTGGGCTGCATTTTTCTTCCCAGGTCTTTTTATTGCCCAGAGTGACCTCCCTAGTGCTGCAAGCTGCCTCCTCAATGATTTCCCTGCTCTTAGAAGACATCGTGGCTGCTGCCCCTAGATATACAACCTCCTCTCAGAAATATTAAGCTGCCTGTTTGTTCCAAAGACAGAAATTAGGTGAAGGTTGAGAGGACTTATCAGTAAGTCAGGACAGGGGCAAATACACACATTGCCCAGGGTGTTGCAAACAGAACAAACACCCCAAATGCAGGGAATTCAGTTAAGGTTGTTTAAATGCTTAGTGGTATTTCTGTACATTACAGCATAGAGTAAAGCTGATCAATATCTGAAAATAAAAAACTGGGTTGGAAGACAAATGTCTCATGCAACATCTCAAATACTGTACATTTTCAAAAAAAAAAGTCATAAACCTCTAATTCATCTGAACAAATCAACTGATTTCTCTCAGATTGAGAGCATCATATCTTAGTATGCCAAAATGTTTAAATATATAAAGGCCAGTTTAAGGCTCTATGACTGCTGTCACTGTGACTAACAAACCAGAAATTTCACTCTGATCCACTGCTATAAATCAGACCTGCTCTTCCATCAGTCTCCACACTGATGTATCTGCCTGTTTTGACTCACTCAGATGCTACCAGCTTCAAACCTCTTCAGCATGGAACACTTCAAAACCTGATAAGGTCCTTCTGGGTATGTTCTTTGTCTTTTGAGCTCTGTTCTGTCTTTTTAATGCAGACATTTATTTTGTGAGGAGGGTAAATATTGGGCTTTTTCAGGTCCCTGCTTCCTCATCTTGAAATTGGCTGATCATAATTTCTGCAAATACTGCTAAAAGTTGTCCTTGCCTTGACTGCTTCTCAGAAGATATGCTTATTCAGGGTTTTAATAATTTGCTGATTAACTTCCTGTCATTCCTTGGTTTATGGAATTTCTAAGTCCCTCCTGAGAGATTATGATCTCAGAACTAAACCAAAAGCAACTCTCTTGACATCTCTAGTAATTCCAGTGCAAAAAAAGAAGAACTGAGACACAAATTCAGACTTGAAATGGTGGGAATTAGAAGGGTTTGGACACAGCTTGAGATTTCCTGATAGAGTATTTCTGTTGAGGTGAGACCTGCAAGATCATTTCCACATCACTCAGCAGACACTTCACTTTACCAGGGTAAAGTCCTGTGTTAAGGCCCTCAGAATAAAATGTGGGATTTCAGTTTCATGTTTCTTTTTGAGTTTTCTGTTACTCATTTCAAATCCACACCAAAATGGCTTTTAATTTTTTCTTTCTATAGTTATGTTTTGCCTATTAGTCCAAGCAAATTCACACAGGTTTGCTTCACAAGACTGGAACCATGTCTGGCTGTACTGTATTCATCATGGTAGTATCCAGAGACTGCCTGTTGTTTCATCACACCTTCATAGTCTTAACTTTCTAAGAAAATGACAAATTAAAGTTGACTTTGATTTTTTTCTCCTAGCCTTTTCTGAGTGAAATACTTTCCTATTTATTTCATTCCACAAAGGGCACAGCAACACTTCTCTGTAACTGTCCTCAGCTACTTTCTATCATGGTGGTGCAAAACCACACTGCCATCAAATAGTGCCTTTTCTTTCCTACCTTCTCCTTTGCTTTAGTTCATTCCTTTTGGTGTTTCATCCTTTATGTGCCTAGTGCTACAGCTTGATGCACATCTATTCTGCATCTACTCCCAGCTAGTTTTGTAAGAGTTGATATATAAACAGCAGCCTGAACTGATACATATAACTGATATGTAAGCATCACCCTGAAGCCCAGGCAGCCCTGCTGTCCAGGGATTCACCAATGGGAATGACTCATTTAGCTGAATGTTAACCTGATCTTGCTGCTGATGGTACCACAGCAAGTATTCTTTGTACTTATACACTGCTCTGCCTCATGCAAAAATGAGATAGTGAAGAAGGTCTATCTGTAAAATACATCCTTGCATTAAGAAGCCAAACATTGCAGCAGCCTGAAGTTTTGCTAATCCCAGCTGCAGTATGATCCCAGAGAAGTTAGATCCCAGTTCCATGCAGGTGACCCTCTAAGAATGCTGCTCTGTGGTGAAAGAGGAACTAATCTTCTCTATCCATTCTTTCGGTTGGAGTTTTAGCTCACCATTCTTTACTTAGGGAACTGTGTGTTTTAATGTGCTTTTGGAACACTAAGAGATAGGTGAGATCCTTTCTCCGTCTGTCTGGGAAGGCTGAGAACACAATCTGCTTCCAGAACTGCACCAAGTTCTGGAAGCAGAACTGCATGTTTGCCTCTACATGCCATTCACTCACGTATTTACCTCCTGCCTCTTTACAGAGCATAGCTTATTGAAGAGCTTGTCAAGATTTCTGCCAGGTGCCATCATGAGTGAATTTCACCACAACTGAGGGCCTGCCAAACTTTGCTGAACAGACACAGCAGGAAATTAAGGTAATTTTTAGGTACATATATGTTTGTGAATATTTATTTTAAGCCTTCCTGAATTGATAGATTTCAAATGCACCAGAAGCATGGTACATACTGCTGCTTTGTGCTTGCCCGGCCTGTCCCTGCCCGCAGGCTCCTCCTGGAGCAATGCCTCGTCAATCCAGAGAGCGGCTCTGCTTTTCGGGCAGTGCCACTTCACCACAACCACTTCTCCTCCTCTTCTTCACCACTCCCGCCCCTTCTTCACCTTCCTCAAACCTGCGGCCACTTGAGCCGGGCGGGGCAGGTCTGCTCCGCCTCGGTGCGGGGCCCCGGGCGAGCTGTGGTGCGCACGGCTTCCCGAGGAGCCGACAGGGAGACAGAATCGTTCCTCGGAGTGAGTAAAGTAGTGGCGCAGGAGAGGGAGGGACGCGGCTCCTCGGAGGGTCCGGCAGCGGCAGGCGGGGGCAGCGGGGACGCGGAGTCCTGGAGCCGGGGCTGCTCGGGTACTGTCCCTCACAGGGTTTCCTACAATTCCCGTGAGGGTTTTTTTAGCTTCTGGATCGGCTGCAGCATATGTTTTACGGATGTCGTCATAAATCGTTCTTTAATTGTATCTCCTTCCCGGAACTGCGTCGGCCGGGATTTGGCCGTGTCCCAGCGCTCCGCGCCGGCGGGGCTGGGCGTGCAAGGCACGCTCCGGAGGGGACAGCCCGGGCGAGCGACAATCAACCCGATGCTCTCGGTGTCCTGGGGCTGGAGGATGGTGATCTCTAGTGGCTTTACACGTCTGCATGTTTTATTGCTTGTTTATTGCATGCGTCCCGCTAAAGTCCCCCAAATGTAATTGTGCCTGCATGCAGAGCACCCAAGGACGGTCAGACAGCTGATGTGAACCAGGGGAGCGAGGGGAGTTAGGGTGGGTCGGTCCTGACTGGAAGTCAAGCGCCCACCAGAGAGCACATTTAACTCTATTGCTCTCATGCTCAGCAAGGGGAGGAAAATGTAATGAAATCTTCATAGGCCAGGATAAGGACAGGGAGAGATCACTCACCAGGTACCGTCACAGGCAAAGCAGACTTAACTCCGGGAAATGATTGAATTCATTGCCAATGAAATCAGAGTAAGGTAATGAGAAATAACCAGCAAATCGTGGAACACCTGCCCCCCCCCCCCCTCCATTCTTCCTGCGTGGAACTTCACTTCGAATTTCCTGACTACCTTCTCTACCTGCAGTGGGGCAGGGGGATGTGGAATATGGGCTGAGGTCAGTTCATCAAGTATTGTCTCTGCTACTCCTTCCTCCTCCAGGGGAGGACTCCTCACACTCTTCTCCTGCTTCAGTGTGAGATCCCTCCAATGGGAGACAGTCCTCCACAAATTTCTCCAATATCAGTCCTTCCCAAGAGCTGCAGTCCTTCATGATTTGCTCCAGTGTGGGTCCCTTCCTTGGCCAAGTCCTGCTAGCAAACCTGCTCCATGAGGCCAGGGGTCCTGTCAGGAACCTTCTGCAACATGGGCTTCCCATGGGGTCACCACCTCCTTTGGCCATTCAACAGCTCCAGTGTGGGGCCCTCCACAGGCTGCAGGTAGAGGAATCTGTTCCAGAATGGATCTCCGTGGGCTGCCGGGCACAGCTGCCTCACCATGGTCTTCATGATGGGCTTCAGGCAAATCTCTGCTCCAGTGCCTGGAGCACCTCTTCCCCCTCCTTCTACATTGGCCCTGGTGTCTGCAGAGTTGTCTCTCACACATATTCTTACTCCTCTTTTCCTGGCTACTGTTGCACAGCAATTTTCCCCCCCCTTCTTAAATTTGTTATCCCAGAGGCTCTACCACTGTTGTTGATGGCCTGAGCCTTGGCCAGTGTCAGGTCTGCCCTGGAGCCAGCTGGCATTAGCTCTGTTCTACATGGGGAAAGTTTCTGGCAGCTTCTCACAGAAATCACCTCTGTAGTCTTTCCCACTACCAAAATCTTGTTGTGCAAACCCAACACGGTAGTTTATCACAGTAGTCTGTGTAGGGTGGACTTGCCTGTCTGGAAAAGAGGAATAAAGACACAGTTCTCATTCGTGAAGTTTAGTATTTAGTCCTGAGAAGCAGCAGCTAATGGTTGCAGTTTTATTTCTCCAGGCAAGCCTTGGTTTATCCTTAAAGGCAGCCCCTCAAGCACAAGGCAGCAGCTGAGTTTAGAGGTGGCAGTGTGAACACCTCGGGCTTTGCAATGCATGGGGGAGCAGGACAAAGCCTGGTTCAGTCACTTTTGTACAGGACTTGATCAGCAGGTGGCCATGGTGCAGCTCCTGCTGTCCGCTGCCAGTGGCTGCCATCTCCAGTCTCAGGGTACTGTGGAAGAAGAAGAGGAAGAGGAGAATGAGATATGGATCTCTCATGTGTCTGTTTGCAGGACCGCTTCATGTCTTGGTCTTGCTCTTTCTGCTCTCTGATGGCTTTCCTCAGGCCCAGCAGCAGGACACTCCTTGTGTCCTGGTCCCACAGAGGCTGGGGCATTGATGGCAGCTTGTGCCGAGATGAGAACCTGCTGCCCATGGGCTTTGGCTGGGCAATGCCAAGGGGTCTCTTGTACAGCTCAGCAAAGGCAATTGCAGGGCTTGATGCCTCTGCAGGGACTGCCTCAGCATAGGCCAGTGCTGGGCTATCCTGATTCCATAGTGAACTGGAGAAAGGGACCAGCATGGCAGAAACCCAGCTTTTTCTGTTAGCTCTGAGGCTATGCCTGTGTTAGCCCAAGCAAGGCAGTGAGAGCACATGGCAGGAGCAGAAAGTGGCAGCAGGCAAACCTGCACCCTTGGATGCATCCTGGGAGTGCTGTTGGTGTAAAGGAGCCTGTGCCAGGACAAGGTGTGACTGCCCAGCAGGTCTAAAGGGTCTTGCTATGGGTCCCTGGGGTGATGGGTGCCTGCTCTGGGGAAGCATGGGTGGCTTTGGAGGAAAAGGAAAAGGAACTTCAAATCCCCCCTCAAAACAGAGGAAAAGCAGTGCTTATTCTTAGGTTTCTAGTCTGCATACAGGACCTGCATAAGTGCTGCCATATGCTGGGATGTTGCTGCCTTACAGCTCCTGTCAGCTTCAGAGCTGGAGAAGAAGAGAGACCACCCAGTCTTTTACACCTACTAAACAGCAATGCTGTTTTAAGCACCTGCAGCCCCTGTCCATGCTGATACTACTTGGTACAGAGACTAGAGCAGAGCAGCCATGGGGGAGCAGTGGTGTGCAGCCTGATGAAGCATGAAACACAGCAAAAGGTGAAAAAACGAGCTGCAGACATCTGTTGTCTGAACAGGGTTCTGTGGGGGACAGAAACTCATCATGTTAAAGTGCAGAGCCAGAGGATGGGTGAGTTGGTCTGCCCAAGATCTGAACTTCTTTCCAAGAGTAAGAATAGCTGATTATAGAGACTGTTTTTTTTTTTATGCAGGATGAAAAGGATCTGCACTTTTTTTCCCCCTAAATAGATCTATGGGCATTTTTCCACTTGACTTTGCACTAGGCCCATCAAATACCTGTTTCTTAAAATAAGGAGACAAAAGGAGCAAGAGAGGGTTTAAACCCCTTTCCCCCTACTTGTGCAAAGGCCTTGTGTGTATGGACAACCTCAGAGGGAGATGCTCTTCACCAGGAGGAAGGCCCAGGTTACCCACCAGCCACGTGCAGCCTGTGTCACTGCACCAGGGGTACCAGGCATGTCCCTCTGCTGGCATGCTCCCAATTCTAACCTAAACTGGGCTGACTACTCAGAGACACCAAATCAAAGACACACCAAAGGCACAGCAAGGTAGGCTAGGCAAGTGATGCTGTGATCATTGGCAGGTATAAAAGCAGATTGTATCTTTATGTGTGGTATGGACATAAAACTTAGGAATGCAATTCCTAAAGTTGCCATTCAGATGACCCTATGTGACTGCCAAAAGAAAAAAATCTGTTGCATCATGTTTAAGGAAATGTTCTTCATATGAGCACTGTGGCTTTCCAGTATAAGAGGAAAAACCAACCACCTCCTAGGAGAAACAATCTTGAATGAATGTACTAAGATGCAGCAAAAGGGACCAGGGACCAGTGAGGGTGTTTGCAGAGTGCAAAACCTGCAAAAATCCATATCTGACTGCCATTGCTGTACTAAACAAGAAGGAATCATTTATATTGACAGCTTTAAATAAAAGGATTTAGAAGGAAGCTGTGATATTAATGATGGTAATCACTGTGCCATGGTCTAAAATAAATTCTCACACTAGCTGTGACAAAATAAAGCCTAAGCAGTGAAAAGAAGGAAGGGTCTAATCCCTAGACTACCACTTGAACTAGGAACATCCTAGGAAAAAACCACCCAAAACACAGAGAGGTTATTTTCTGTGTTCTGCATAATCCAGGAGATCATAAAATGAAAAATTAACAGGATAACTTTAGTAGGCCCTGGTGATGCCATGATTTCTCATCTGGGTTTCATCCACTGGCACTTCTGGCATGACCACTGCAAATTTTGCAGAAGATCCCAGAGAAGAACAGCTCCAGAGTAGTTTCAGGAAGGTCAGACCAAACTGAAATACTTATTATCATGGACTTGTACGGGTGATAAAAACACCTTTGGTGTTCTCCAAACTGGGAGTAAGAAGAGAAAAGTTTTCCCCTTTGCCCCAGACCAGCATAAACTGCAAATCCAGTGTCCTGACATCTTTGTAAAGGCTTTTCATAGAGGTACTCCTGTAGCACCTGATTTGGTCCTTCAAGGTAAATGTTCTCCAGGGACCTGAGGGTAGCAGACCCAGCCCCTGTCCCAGCCTGCCATCAGTCCCCTTGCTGTGCTCCTGGGACTGCAAAGTATAAAGGAATGGATGCAGTTTCACAGTAGAGGGAGGTACTCCTTGTGATTTCACAGTAGCCAATATAGACAGTAATTTCTCCATACCAATGAAACTGCATATATTTGTCTTGGCTCTGTTTTCTCTTTCACTTGGTCAGTTTGCAAGCCTGAACCTGGAACCCACCCTTTGCCATTGTGCTGGGAGATAGTGTTATCAAAAGCAGCATATGTCGTGGCTGATAAGCTCTTGACATTTTGCTGCAACTACTTGAGAGAAGAGTTGGCATTTTTTAACATCTATAAATCCATCCTACACAGGTGCAATGTCATTAATTCAACTGCAGTATATGGAATGGTTTATTGTTTTTCTTTTCTTTTTCCCTCCCAGAACACCATATGAAGTCCCAAAGCACGTACCAATGGAAGGCCCTTTGCAAACCTTCGTTCATGTGCGCCATGAAAATGCTCAATGGATGTCACAATTGCCAGAGAAGCTCTGGGATATTCCCCTCTATAACTTAGCTCTTCCAGGTAAAGATTAACTTTTGTTCTCCACTGTTTTATTAGCTTGCCATTTAAACATTGGAATATCCTGTTTGTCCCATTTCAGGATGGCTATGTTTATTATTTGGGTCAGTGTGTGGGAGAGGGTTTGTGTGATGTTATGTGAATAATATTGGTCTGCAATATTTGGGGTTTCTTAGAAGGGAGGAGTAAAAAAAGAATTTTTCATTGTTTTTTAGGAATGAAAAGAAAGAGGCATGTTTTTTCAGTCCCTCTGTATCATCTTGTCAGATACTATTAATAATCTAAGGATTGGCTTATTTGGGCAATGATAAAATTTTATTAATTAATCCTTGCTACTTCCTATATAATAAAATGTGTCCAGAAGTGGAGAAATAAAATTTTGCCTTATTATTTGTTTCTTTGTCCTGTCTAAAAGAGGCTGTGAAGTTGCAGAAAAAGGAGAATTGAGACTTGTAATTAACATGTTTTTATTTATGTAGACTGTTACTTTTCTACTTGATCCAGCTTATAAAAGCTGTATTTATTGTATTATGCATAAAAGCACTTAAATGATACCTGTGTATTATTAACCTTTCTTTGGCCATATTATTGCTTCTTTCTGCTGCCTTGATTTTCTCCCCCTCTCATTCTGTCAAAAAAATTTATGGTATAATATGATTTCACTGGCACTTGGGGAGGTACTGGAAGATCATCAGCTCTTGAGTGATTCCCTTTGCCTCCACATCAAAAATGGTATTAAAGAAAAGTCTAGCCCACGTTTTCTCTCATACCTGTAGATGTGATGGGTAGTTTGGGTGGAAAGCAACACAGCATGTAGATGAATGTTTCATATAGGCCACAGGATCATAGGTAAATTTTAGGAAAGGCATAAATTTAGAGATAGTGTGAAGTCTTGTCTTCAATAGGTAGAGCCCTGGGAGAACCCAAGAATTGTAGTGTTTTGGCTTTTTTATGCCCATTACTTGTGAACTAATGGAGTGTGACGTTCCAGTTAAAATTTAAACACAGAAACTTATTTTATGGTGGCTTCTTAGATATGTAATTTGAATTGGTGTTAACTTCAAAACAAGCACATCTCTGTTTAGGATAAAGCCTGTGTAAGAGGACCAGTACAGGAGCTATAAAAAAAAAAAAAAAAAAAAAAAATATATATATAAATCTAGATTTCTTATTTAACCATCAAGAGAAGAAAAAAGAAAGTATGTATCTGTCTTATGACTGAAGAAAGAAGGTAATGGTCTTCTCTTTTTCATTTTGTTCCTATTGCAAAAATCCTTCAAAAAATCAGTAGCACACTCAGTGGGATTTTGTTTTGCTGGAAAAGGAGCCATGTTGTTTCTATAAGACTTTTGCCTGGTGTTTCTTGGCCATCCTAGAAAGTGGAGAACTTGCTGTGATGAGTTTGTTTGACTTCCTGGCTCTCCTCCTAAGGGTGACCTTGTTTCTCTTGCAAATGTTTGTTATTCTTGTCA